>JAWQFJ010002721.1:37500-112500 GCA_034096865.1 Theodoxus fluviatilis | reverse complement strand
TCCATCCATTTGTCTGCCACTAGAAGACTTTCTTCAGAGTGATAAAATCATGGGTAAAACCCAATGCAGCTGAAGAAACCTATTCACTACAAAGAGAAAGCTGCCTTTAGTCCATTTAATCAAGATGTATTTAAATTTGACCCATACTGGCAAAACCAGGGTCATGTCACGGAGGCACTTTATGTCTGGCTAAGAAAGAGTGGCTGGCATCTACCGGAGGTAAAATATGTTTTTGGCAATTTCTGGTAGATATAACAACTATGTATCATATATTGTTTGCATTTTAACAAATTCTGCATAGAAATAGATTTTAAATGGTTTTTGTTGGTTATTACTTCAATTGCCTGCATTGTTTCATACACATTGCATTAAATAAGTTCAAACTTTAGTTTGAAGTCATTTTCTTGAAAGTGGTTTTTCAAGACCTATGCTCATTAATCATAACTTTGTCATTTTTTTCAAGATACTTTAACAAATTTGGTCTCAAATTAAAGAAAAGTCAATGAACTTTTCAAATGTGTGTGTTTTTCAATGCCTTTCACGATCCACTTAACAATAGTTTTGCCAGAACAGATTACAAATATGTACAGAAAAATCGCGCTTGGAATGCAAACAAAACATACCTCTTCCGAGAGGGTTGGTCTCATGGTCTGGGCAAGCCTAATTACATTTTTGGCATATTCTGATTCTGCAATAGAAGGGGAAACACATGAACACAAGTTTGCTATTTTTAAAAAAACTGTTTCAGAGAGAAAGACAGGGGGAGAGAGAGAGAGAGAGAGAGAGAGAGAGAGAGAGAGAGAGAGAGAGAGAGAGAGAGAGAGAGAGAGAGAGAGAGAGAGAGAGAGAGAGAGAGAGAGAGAGAGAGAGAGAGAGAGAGAGAGAGAGAGACATAGGGGAAGGCATACTAACATGTACATTTTATACACACACAAAAACATAAAAGCATGCATAAGAGTGAACACACACCACATGCACACATACACACACATGCACACACAAGCACACACACTAACACACACACTAACACACACACTATCACACACAGACATACACACGCAGGAGCACAGGAACCTACCAATCTGGATCTTCTTCTCCATGTAGGCAAGAATGTCGCGGGCATACTTGGACCAGGCTTTGGAGCGCTGCAGTGCAAGGTCAAGCCCTGCATCCAGTCGGACCAGCGATGCATCGAGCTCCTCGCCCGTCATCAGTGCAACTGAAACAGGGACAGGCACACAGTCCATGGAGTTTCTGTGTCCACGCATGAGCTTATGAGTGGGGTCGGGGGAGGAAGGAAGTTGTGTGTGAGTGGGCGGGTATATGTATGTGGTGGGGTGGTGGGATGGTGTGCATGTGGTGGCTGCTCCGCGGCCGAGCGGTTGGCATTTGATCTGCATTTGTGTGTGGCTAGTGGTGCAGCATTCAAAGCGGTACAGTTCTCAGAGTTGCATCATTGAGCGGAGTGCTTAACTGACGCTGTTTTTCCCCACCCAGAAGTATAAGTGGCTAGCTGTGAGGGCAGCAGTGGTACTCTGTAGAGCAATTAACCCTTGTATGTGGCTGTGAGGGCAACAATGGTACTCTGTAGAGCAATTAACCCTTGTGTGTGCCTGTGAGGGCAACAATGGTACTCTGTAGAGCAATTAACCCTTGTGTGTGGCTGTGAGGGCAACAATGGTACTCTGTAGAGCAATTAACCCTTGTGTGTGGCTGTGAGGGCAGCAGTGGTACTCTGTAGAGCAATTAACCCTTGTATGTGGCTGTGAGGGCAGCAGTGGTACTCTGTAGAGCAATTAACCCTTGTATGTGGCTGTGAGGGCAGCAGTGGTACTCTGTAGAGCAATTAACCCTTGTATGTGGCTGTGAGGGCAACAATGGTACTCTGTAGAGCAATTAACCCTTGTGTGTGGCTGTGAGGGCAGCAGTGGTACTCTGTAGAGCAATTAACCCTTGTGTGTGCCTGTGAGGGCAACAATGGTACTCTGTAGAGCAATTAACCCTTGTGTGTGGCTGTGAGGGCAGCAGTGGTACTCTGTAGAGCAATTAACCCTTGTGTGTGGCTGTGAGGGCAACAATGGTACTCTGTAGAGCAATTAACCCTTGTATGTGGCTGTGAGTCAGCATCAGGTTAGGATACTCCCCAGGGAGTGGAGTTGGTCCTGGTACCTAACTGTGTGCATCTGTTTGTCACTGTTTGTTGTCAGGTGCCAGTGAGTGACTGATCAAGTGGCCCGGTAATCAGGGAGTAAAGTATAAAGCAGCTTGATACCCACCCATGGGTGATAAGTCACTATGTAAAAGCACATATTTATTTTCATTCCTCCCTAAGTGTGTGTGCTACTGTGCATGCATGTACATATATTTGCCTATATCCATCTGCATGTGTGTATATATGTGTTCACCCCCACCCCACCACCACCTCTCTCTCTCTCTCTCTCTCTCTCTCTCTCTCTCTCTCTCTCTCTCTCTCTCTCTCTCTCTCTCTCTCTCTCATAATGCATAATGTTGAAGTGAATCTCCATGATTTGACCTGCATCTGGTTTTTGTGTTTGTTCAGGGTTTTGGTTTTGGTTCTGTTTCAATCATCATAGTTTCCTTAAACAATAACCCCACAATGGGAGATCTTTCATGCCCATGGTTGCATGGAGTCTAGATGAGACAAATCACTGCAACTCAGCAGGAACTGAACAGCGCCAACACAAGCCATGGCCACGCCCTACTTGGACCATTGAAGTCCCAGTCTTACCTTCTTTCTTCCCACTGCCAGCCCTCTCGGAGTCTTGGCTCAGATCAGCCAGATCATCGTAGCTCTGCAACACAGAAAATGAAGCAGGGTCCGATTCCTCATCAACTACACCAGGCACAGGTAAATCCCTAGACTTCACTTACACAGGAACAATGTTTCAAGAATACTTTGGAAAATTCTTCAGTTTACCGCACATGAATAACAGAGTCACTCCTTTTCAATCTGTCTCCCTCTTGCACCTATCCCTTACCCACCCTACATTTTCTATACAACACACAATTAACCATTCCTGTGATTCTCCTGTAGTTCTTTCCTTTCTTAAGACACATCACTAGAGGAATGATAAAATGAGTTACCATCATCCAGGTGAGCCAAGCATGCTGGTATGAAAGAAAACTTCAAACACTGCTTCATTCTTGCCAAAGAATTCAAGTTCATGAGTAGGTCAGCTCAGATTAGCATTTTCTTTTAAAAAAGGCCTGTTCCGACTCGGAAAGAATCATCATAGCTGGATTAACACCGCCAGAAAATGCAGGAATGCTCCTACCCCTGGCTGGCCCAAATGCAGTATCTGCCCAATGCCCTCATTGCACAGAGTGAGTGCTTTCAGGCTTTTTCTCACAAACCATATTCGGTCTCATTGGTGTATGTAGTACAAAAAAGAACACCATCAAACCCTATTGTCAACAGTCATGGGTTGCCATGGATTCCAAGGCAGATTGTTTGGTTTTTAAAACAATCATATCCAGGCAAACCACTGTGATAGCATGAGGTGCATAAATATTTCTGTGCAGTTAGCATTGTATCTGTACAGCATAAGTTTTAAAAGTTACAATGCATGAGAAAACCTATCAAAAGTGATAACATGACACATTAAGATTTTTTAAATACCAAATAATTGAATTCTTATGACAAATTCCATAGAAAACAGCATAAATAATTTTTTTCAAAACTATTGTGCAAAACTACAGAAAAAAGTAACTCCAACCTTTTACTTTCCTTGGCATTTGATCAAAACTGTTTCAGAGACTCTCACTACGCATGTCAATGTTTCAGAGACTCTCACTACGTATGTCAATGTTTCAAAGACTCTCACTTACCATGTCAATGTTTCAGAGACTCTCACTTACGATGTCAATGTTTCAGAGACTCTCACTTACAATGTCAATGTTTCAGAGACTCTCACTTAGTGTGTCAATGTTTCAGAGACTCTCACTTACCATGTCAATGTTCCAGAGACTCTCACTTACCATGTCAATGTCTCAGAGGCTCTCACTTACTGTGTCAATGTTCCAGAGACTCTCACTTAGTGTGTCAATGTTTCAGAGACTCTCACTTACTGTGTCAATGTCTCAGAGACTCTCACTTAGTGTGTCAATGTTCCAGAGACTCTCACTTACCATGTCAATGTTTCAGAAACTCTCACTTACCATGTCAATGTTTCAGAGACTCTCACTTACCATGTCAATGTTCCAGAGACTCTCACTTACTGTGTCAATGTTCCAGAGACTCTCACTTACTGTGTCAATGTCTCAGAGACTCTCACTTACTATGTCAATGTTCCAGAGACTTTCACTTACCATGTCAATGTTTCAGAGACTCTCACTTACCATGTCAATGATTCAGAGACTCTCACTTACCATGTCAATGTTCCAGAGACTCTCACTTACCATGTCAATGTTCCAGAGACTTTCACTTACCATGTCAATGTCTCAGAGACTCTCGCTTACTGTGTCAATGTTTCAGAGACTCTCACTTACCATGTCAATGTTCCAGAGACTCTCACTTACCATGTCAATGTCTCAGAGACTCTCGCTTACTGTGTCAATGTTTCAGAAACTCTCACTTACTATGTCAATGTTTCAGAGATTCTCACTTTGTATGTCAATGTTTCAGAGACTCTCACTTTGTATGTCAATTTTTCAGAGACCCTCACTTAGTGTGTCAATGTTTCAGAGACTCTCCGTTAGTGTGTCAATGTTTCAGAGACTCTCACTTTGTATGTCAATGTTTCAGAGACTCTCAGTCAATGTTTCAGAGACTCTCACTTACTGTGTCAATGTTTCAGAGACTCTCAGTCAATGTTTCAGAGACTCTCACTTACTGTGTCAATGTTTCAGAGACTCTCAGTCAATGTTTCAGAGACTCTCACTTACTGTGTCAATGTTTCAGAGACTCTCATGTAGGGTGTCAATGTTTCAGATACTCTCACTTACTATGTCAATGTTTCAGAGACTCTCACTTACTATGTCAATGTTTGAGAGACTCTCACTTAGTGTGTCAATGTTTCAGAGACTCTCACTTAGTGTGTCAATGTTTCAGTGAATCTCACTTAGTGTGTCAATGTTTCAGAGACTCTCACTTAGTGTGTCAATGTTTCAGAGACTCTCACTTACAATGTCAATGTTTCAGAGACTCTCACTTACAATGTCAATGTTTCAGAGACTCTCACTTAGTGTGTCAATGTTTCAGAGACTCTCACTTACAATGTCAATGTTTCAGAGACTCTCACTTAGTGTGTCAATGTTTCAGAGACTCTCACTTACAATGTCAATGTTTCAGAGACTCTCACTTACAATGTCAATGTTTCAGAGACTCTCACTTAGTGTGTCAATGTCTCAGAGACTCTCACTTACTATGTCAATGTTCCAGAGACTTTCACTTAGTGTGTCAATGTTTCAGAGACTCTCACTTAGTGTGTCAATGTTTCAGAGACTCTCACTTACTATGTCAATGTTTCAGAGACTCTCACTTACAATGTCAATGTTTGAGAGACTCTCACTTACAATGTCAATGTTTCAGAGACTCTCACTTACAATGTCAATGTTTCAGAGACTCTCACTTAGTGTGTCAATGTTTCAGAGACTCTCACTTACAATGTCAATGTCTCAGAGACTCTCACTTAGTGTGTCAATGTTTCAGAGACTCTCACTTAGTGTGTCAATGTTTCAGAGACTCTCACTTACAATGTCAATGTTTCAGAGACTCTCACTTAGTGTGTCAATGTTTCAGAGACTCTCATGTAGTATGTCAAGCACCACTGAAAATGTAACTTTCTAAAGTCAGTGTGTTATGTGTGAGCATTTCAGTCAGCATGTAAATTAAACGAGAGCATGTCAGTGCCACCCTATGAATGATTCAAAGTCACAATTTACCTTTGTTTTCGCCTGTTTCCCAGAATCCGGCTCAATGTCTCCCGTCAAATATGCTGACACACTGCAATACAAATACAATGACAGTAAAATAACTCATTATCAAACAGCAACTGTGTGGTAGAAAGAAAAACAGTGACAATCATGTCATAAGTTAATATACAAGTATGTATAAATCATATGCTGGAAAGAGGCCTATTGTGTTAACCAATAGTACAGTCTGGTAAACCACTTTAAACATAATGTTCAAGAAATCTTTATAACACATCAACACATACAATTCTGAAAATCTATAATGAAAACAAGGTGACTAAGAAAAAAAAGTTAGTAAATTATATACTTTCATATTCATTCACCAGAAAGGTTATTTATTACAAAAACCTGTACCTTCCAAACAACTGCTGTGTTTAAAGGTAACCAAAAAAAATTTCTCTCTGACCAAACATGTTTTTCACTCCATCATAATCTCACTCACACATACACACACATGCATATGTGCATGCACACACACACACACACACACACACACACACACACACACACACACTTCTATGCCAATGTTAAAGGCTTCTCTTGACTGGGCAAATGCTCCACTCATGAACTTGTCCAAAAACTATGAAAAGAACTCCTGCCTAGAGTTGTCTGCCCAAATAACACAGTTATTGAAGAAGCAATGTAGTAAGTATCATTTAACTCTGTGTTCCAAGTATCATTTAACTCTGTGTTCCAAGTATCATTTAACTCTGTGTTCCAAGTATCATTTAACTCTGTGTTCCAAGTATCATTTAACTCTGTGTTCCAAGTAGCATTTAACTCTGTGTTCCAAGTATCATTTAACTCTGTGTTCCAAGTAGCATTTAACTCTGTGTTCCAAGTATCATTTAACTCTGTGTTCCAAGTAGCATTTAACTCTGTGTTCCAAGTATCATTTAACTCTGTGTTCCAAGTATCATTTAACTCTGTGTTCCAAGTATCATTTAACTCTGTGTTCCAAGTAGCATTTAACTCTGTGTTCCAAGTAGCATTTAACTCTGTGTTCCAAGTATCATTTAACTCTGTGTTCCAAGTAGCATTTAACTCTGTGTTCCAAGTATCATTTAACTCTGTGTTCCAAGTAGCATTTAACTCTGTGTTCCAAGTATCATTTAACTCTGTGTTCCAAGTATCATTTAACTCTGTGTTCCAAGTAGCATTTAACTCTGTGTTCCAAGTAGCATTTAACTCTGTGTTCCAAGTAGCATTTAACTCTGTGTTCCAAGTAGCATTTAACTCTGTGTTCCAAGTATCATTTAACTCTGTGTTCCAAGTATCATTTAACTCTGTGTTCCAAGTATCATTTAACTCTGTGTTCCAAGTATCATTTAACTCTGTGTTCCAAGTATCATTTAACTCTGTGTTCCAAGTATCATTTAACTCTGTGTTCCAAGTATCATTTAACTCTGTGTTCCAAGTATCATATAACTCTGTGTTCCAAGTATCATTTAACTCTGTGTTCCAAGTATCATTTAACTCTGTGTTCCAAGTATCATTTAACTCTGTGTTCCAAGTATCATTTAACTCTGTGTTCCAAGTAGCATTTAACTCTGTGTTCCAAGTATCATTTAACTCTGTGTTCCAAGTATCATTTAACTCTGTGTTCCAAGTATCATTTAACTCTGTGTTCCAAGTAGCATTTAACTCTGTGTTCCAAGTATCATTTAACTCTGTGTTCCAAGTATCATTTAACTCTGTGTTCCAAGTATCATTTAACTCTGTGTTCCAAGTAGCATTTAACTCTGTGTTCCAAGTATCATTTAACTCTGTGTTCCAAGTATCATTTAACTCTGTGTTCCAACTTTTGACTGAATTTGACTTCGACCCACATCTTGATTTGCATAATACAGCAATTTTAAAACAATGAACTACTGATGTATTCTAATTTGCATAATACAGCAATTTTAAAACAATGAACTACTGATGTATTCTAATTTGCATAATACAGCAATTTTAAAACAATGAACTACTGATGTATTCTAATTTGCATAATACAGCAATTTTAAAACAATGAACTACTGATGTATTCTAATTTGCATAATACAGCAATTTTAAAACAATGAACTACTGATGTATTCTAATTTCTACATAGTGCTCTGAGAAATTAATGTTATTTAATAACAGTTTCTTTTAATCATTGAGTGTCAGTAATCCTAAACATGGGCATTTTGCATGCAAGCGGAGGAAATAATGGCAGTTTCTGCATCTGGCCACAGGATGTCCTGCGAATACTAGATACTCTTCCAAAACTGGATTGAAAGCAGAGTGTTCACCGGTTAAGGGAGATAACCAGAGCCTTACCTGCTGCTGAAGGAGAGAGCAAGCTGGTCGATGGCATCGCAGAAAAGCTGGAGCTCTCCCGCCACCAGCTCAGCATTATAGTCATGATCTGGAGGCACACAGGGTTTTGTGTGAGCACCCTTTCTCAGTGCTGACTGAGGTAGCACTCACTCAGCACAATGCATGTGTGTCAGCACTCAGTCTTAAGGTTATCCGAACACACACACTCTCTCTCTCTCTTTCTCTCTCCCCCCCCCCCCCTCTCTCTCTCTCTCTCTCTCTCTCTCTCTCTCTCTCTCTCTCTCTCTCTCTCTCTCTCTCTGATTCAAATAAATTAAGGGTTTATCAACCCATCATAATCAAGGCTCAATAATCTTTTCCCATCAAAACATCAATGACCTATCCCACTTAACAAAACATTATTGACTTTTCAAACTGAAAACCACATCATCATTCTGAGAAGAAAAAAAGAGAGAAAATAAATTATTTAAAAGAAAATAAATGCAAAACTAGGCTATCCCACATCCTCATCCCAAAAGTGCTCTTCAGTTACAACAAACAAATGAACAAACAAGCAAGCATATGAATGAGGGGGAAAAAAAGCAAAAATAAACCAAGTTGACTGGATATAGCATAGACAGTTATGATTTTCAGAACAATTATTACAGAGTTGTCTCCCATGGGGTGCTTTAGCTACCCTTGGGAACAGGATCCTTTTCTCAGCTCATCTACGAAAAGGCAAACAAGCTGTGTTTACTTTTGATCTTGTCAATGAGGGTGGCTGCAGAGGTGAAGAGTTCGGTGGAGTGGAGAGCTGGGTAGTGCTGCAGGACATTCTTCAGAATGCACAGCACTTCTCCCAGTCTCTCATGAGCGGTCACACATATGTCGTCCCCTGTCTCTGAAGACATGGAAAGTTCTCATGTACATTCTACCTTGCAGGACACTGCATCAAAGCAGATTGAAGGATGGGGTGGGATGGGATGGGGGTGGGAGGCAATGAAAAGTGAGGGGTGGAAGGTGAAAGCAACAATAAGGAGAAAGAGGGGAAAGGAGGGGAAAGAGAAAGGCAAGAAATAGTAAGGGGAGGGGAGGGGATGGGGACGGGGGGGGGGGGGGGGGGGGGGAGGGGTGGGGAGGGGGAGGGAGGGGGGAGGGGAGTGGAGGGGAGGGCTGGTGAGTGGAGGGGAGGGGAGGGGAGGTAGAGGGGCAGGGGAGGGGGGGGGAGGGGATAGGAGAGGAGAGGAAGAGGGCAAAGGAGAGTAGAGGAAGATGAGGAGGATGAGCGGCCTTATGATTGATACGAGCAGCGGATAGTCTATCGCTCAATAGTGAGAGACAGAAAGGGTGGTGGTGGTGTGTGTGTGTGTGTGTAGAGAGAGAGAGAGCTGGAGAGAGAGCGAGAGAGAGAGAGAGAGAGAGAGAGTAGAGAAACGTTTGAACTTCAGGTACTTTTATTGCATAGGAGGGTCAAAAGTACGGAGGTGAGCAGAGAGCTGTTACATGAGTTCCTAAAAGTAAACTTTATGAAAACTTAACAGTTTTGCATGAATATGGTAGGATTTGTCATGAGAATCAACTACACAACACATAAATTTAAGATGATGCTTTGTTTGGTTGCATTTTTGAAAAAAGATTTTAAGTCTGTTCACAACATTAACACCGTCACACATTTCAAACACACACTGTATAAACTTTAAAAAGTGGAAATCTTTATTATTACATCTTGAGAACTCACCACATGAGTCAAAACTGTCATACACATTACAAATTTGAACTGAAAACTAGTAAACAAAGACTTTAGAAAAGATAATAACGAGTCTGTTCACAACATAACGCCACAACACAATTCCTCATTGAAAGTCATGCTTTAAGCATTAAATATGTCAATTTTAGTATTAAACAGTTTTTAGATGTATTCTAAATGTAACAAACACATATTTAAAGAAAAGCAATTGCATTGGGAATGTATATATCATTAGATACATACTTCAGTCTTTCGACCATTTTAAATGGTTACATTTTTTCCATTTAAGCACATCTGTTGGACCAATGTACTTATTCTCACAGTCCAAGTTTAGCAATGGACATCAGAAAACTTAAAAGTGAAGTCAGAAAATAAAAATAATTGAATATACTCTTTGTAAACCCCAAAAATTGAATTCTGATCAATGTCTGTTCACAACATTACACCGTTACAAACTTTTTTTAAAATAAAAAGTGACAAATTTTAAATTCTGAATCAGGAACAATGTTTCAGAAGGTGCATAAGGAAGACAGCTACATTTTGCACTCCTTCCCATGCACACCATTCTCTTATTACGTGCAGTAAAAAAAAAAGTGCGTGTTTGTTCATAACATAACACCATTTTGTTCACAACATAACACAAAACCAATTTTTAAAAGTGTGATGAAACAGTTCCTGATCACCAAAACATTCAATTTAACAAAACTGAATATTCTGTCAACATTGATGTATTCATTTAAAACTTAAAATAGCCATTGAACATTTGTTGCTCTTGTAATGCACTTTAATGGTGTAATGTTATGAACTGGATGGTGTATTGTTATGAACTACATGAAAGATCTAGAAAAACAAAATTTTAGTTTGATTCTTGTACAAGAATGTTTATAGTAATAATACATGTAGAATGAAATGGTGGTTTGGTTTAATTATTGTTTGGCCTTCTGTATATAGCTAGATAAGTTTGTTTGCAACATTACACACACAGGTGTGTGCGTAATGTTGTGAACAGAGTGTGTTTTTCTAAAAATGTGCCTAAATGGAATCTTGAGAGTGTGTCTGTGTTCAACAATGTAGAACTTAACCAGAAGGTTTTAATTCTTTATCCCCACCAAGTTTTAAAGTTGATTTTTGTGGTTTTTGGATGTTCACAACAGTAACACCATTCTTAATTCCACTTGCCATTGTTTTCCTCACTAAAAGTACATGCAGAGTGTGATTTCAGTCCTGACAAAAAGACCACAGCAAAGCTGAATAATCAATAGTCCTATTTACCAACAACTTGATAACATAATAATGCACACACCATCTGATTTTAGCTGTTTTCCCTCAAAATTGAGCACTTTGGTCTGTACACAACTAATTAGGCCCAGAATTTGTTTTCATTTTATTCATAAAATATATCAAATATCTAGATTTTTGCAACACACAATTATTTTGCAGTTACACAATTGCAGGAAAATCCACTTCATGTAAAAAAAAAACCAACATGTTTGATTTATTTGAAGATAAAGTTGCAAAATCTTAACGCAATTTTTGTCTTGGTCGTTAAAATGTTGTTTTATCAAGTCAAAACAAAAGTTTTCTGATTGTTTTAAAACTTAACCATGAAATACAACCATTGTAGCATGTAGTGACACTGATTGCATGGGGTAAGACAGAATCTTTGTGTGGAATTTTAACCTTTGAAGACGATGGTGCTAGTGTTACACAAATGTTGTGAACAGACTTTATACATCAAAATTATTATTTTGGATTACAAATTTTATTTCTCAGCAAGTCTGTTGAAAAGAAGGTCTCCCAAAAACAACTTTGGCAGAAAATAATTATTAGGATTTACTTTTTGTGTGTGTAAAAAAGAGCTTGAAAATGAGCCTTTTGGAATGTGTAACACTTTCTCTGTTTCCCAAAACTCAATATTCCTAACACAAATGCAAATAACTCAACAACTATCAATTTTAGTGAGAAAAAAATTATTTGCTAGCAACATCGTTCAATACTGAATAAGTCACAGCAAGTTTGAAGTCAGCATGTGTTGAAGTTTGAGTTTGTGAGGCAAAGTTTCACTGATGGGTATTGAAATTGACCCTCTGCTCACCTCTGTACTTTTGACCATAGGCAGAGCTGCCAACCCACCATCATGCCAAAGAGTAGCATCCAGAGCTTTTTGGAGTAGCATTTAAGAAATAGGCGTAGCACACACGCACAAGAAGGAAAATGGCGATGTTTGCACAGGCGCGAAGCGCTGAACCGCCGGCGTGGAGTGGGGGGGGGGGGGGGCTGTCAAGACGCTGAGCGCTCAACCGCCGGCGCAAAGCGGGGAGGGGGGGGGGGGGGGCTGTCAAGACGCTGGGCGCTCAGCCGCCGGCGTGAAGCGGGTGTGTGTGTGTGTGTGTGTGTGTGTGTGTGTGTGTGTGTGTGTTCTACTTCACGGTCAAAAGTCCAGTTAGAGGCTTTGAAAAATCGTAGTTTTTCCCTGACGATCGTAGCATCGTAGCAAGCATGTCAAAATCATAGCATGCTACGCCTAAATCGTAGCACTTGGCAGCTCTGCATAGGCCATCAGCCCATCACAATGGTACAGTCTTGGTGTAATATTGACAGTGCAGTAATAGCACTGTGATCGACTGGCTTAAACTTTGATATTCTTGTTTCACCTCCTTCGGGTATAATGGATGTACATAGTCATAGTGCACATTTTGTGTCCTTTCTATGCTCATATGGTCAAGAAGAAAACCACTGCTCCTAAATTTAGCCATTTTCAAATATGGTATAAGATATTTCTGCCATTATTAGCATGCCTCAGACAGTCTAACAAATACAGAATGAACAATCCAAACTGACAGCTACAGAGAGAGACAGACAGACAGACAGACAGACAGACAGACAGACAGATAGACAGACGGACGGACGGACGGACGGACGGACGGACGGACGGACGGACGGACGGACGGACGGACGGACGGACGGACGGACGGACGGACGGACGGACAGACAGACAGACAGACAGACAGACAGACAGACGGACAGACAGACAGACTGACAGACGAGGGTGGGAGTGTGTGTGTAGGTAGAGGGGAGAAGGTGGAACATAGTGTGGAGAAGAGGAAATTGATAGAGAAATTGCACCTGTGGATGGGGAATGGAATGCAAGCATGGACACAATTAGAACAGGTTCAAGCTGCAGAACATCCCAGTTTTCTGCCTGTTTTGCCATGTCATTGAGAGAACACCTGAGACTTACCTGTGGTCTGAGAAAACACTGTCTTCAGCTTGGCCAGGACATCACAGAAGCTCTTCACATCCTGTGTGAGGTCGATGATGTCACGGTGATCCACAATCTTGGGTTTGGGCTCGTCGTGGTGGATGCTCCCCATGGATGAGCTTTTCATCCTGAGAGATGAAGGACCTCTGTGTTTGGTGGAAGCTGACTTGTTGATGTTGACTGGTCTCTCGCCCAGGGCAGTGCTCATTTCATCATCACTGAAGAAAAGAATCTGTAACAACAAAGAACAGTCATGCCAAACAATCAGAGCATTAAACCTGTCACTTCTCCCACACACTAAATTAAATATTCATGATAATTATTTTTTTATTAAGATTTGGGGGATCGAGAATCTGATTAGAGTTTTTACATGCCAGTCAATCTGTGACACGAAGTGTCCTTGAATAACAGATCTACTAATTTTCAGAGATCTATGTAAAAACAGTATACAGTTAATGTATGGAGTATTTTTTCCCCTTGTGCACTTTACACAGGTTTGACACTTTCGAAGTTTCTACCCAGGGAATTCACTTCTCTGCTGACCTGGCCAGCAGCAGCAGCAGCACACTCTGATGGTTGTACAGTGTGGCAAACTGTGCCCCGTGACATCATGCTTGTTTTGGTAGCAAAGATGTCTCCCAGCAATTTCCATCAGATGGAAACCCTAGTCTCCGTTTCATGCTTAGGCCAAACGAAAAAAAAGCAGTTGTAGTAACGGTAACATGGCCCCCAAAAATTGGGTCAGTAGGTCGGCATGAACTTTTTAAAAAATAAAAGAGGCCAAACTGAACTATACACAATTTCTCTTGCGCTTAAAGTAAAACCCTTTTTTTAAAAACTTAAATACAGGATTTCCGAAGTGTTCATTGGACAGGGAAGATGGAACAGCACACATTTGGTTGATTACTGTCCATTTCTTCCCTTTCTTTTTGTATGATTGGGGAAAAAAGTTTAGGGTCGTCAGAAAAAAGTAGAGTCTGCCGGGCTACCCTAACAACAACTATATATTTTTTGGCCTTATGTACAGGAGAGGAAACCCTCTCAGCCTTTGCCTTATTGTGGGGAATGGCCCCCAGGGCTTTCAGGGACTGCAGAATTGTGGGATACTTTATTTGCTCATCAGTCTGCCCATCCCTTGAAAACAAGCTACTTTCTTTGATAAGGTCCATGAGCTCTCATATGATGCTTCTCCAAGAAGTAGCTGAGTGATTTTTCCTTGTTTCTAAGATCTTTGGAGACAGGGTGACATGTCAGACAACCATATGCTGCTGGTTGCAATTTTGAAACAGGACGTATCATTACACCAATCTTGGATTAAATCAGCATGATTGACGCTCAAATTGGAAAATCTGTAATTTTAGGGATTTTCATGAAAAATCTATGATTCTGATTAAATCGATATTAGTGGCAGGTTTGTAACAGGTACTAAACACTTCATCTTTCTATGGATAACAGGTTGGAGATGACTCACATTCTGGAGTATTGCAAGCACCCCTTTCTAAGCCTTCTGCACAAGTTGAGCTAGAAGTAGAATAATGTCTCAGATTCACTTGGGAAATAAGCTCTGTGTAGTGTGTTGCAAAAGAATGATAATGGATACACCAGGCAAATGTTAGAGTTTGTCCTCCATGTTCCCCAAGTACAGAGTCAGAATCATTAATTCCAAACTCCCTAGCCCCATGGCAAAGAAATGTGTATACTGCACTCAACACGGAAAAATACAAGCCACTCACGCATAGCTCTCGCAAGGATTCCGCCCTAAATGCTGCACTGCTGCCAGCTTGTTTGCTTTGTTCACAAACACAGATCAAGGGATGTCTCTTCCAAAATGATTAACTAATTAAAACACTGCCAGTGGATGTAGACATGACAGGAAAAACAATTAATGGGTGTCTCAAATCTCCATCATTTCCAAAACTTGAGAGCACTCCGAGTGTGCAAACCTCCGACAAGGAAGCCACAATTTCTCTTCCATGTCCTGTATAATTCAGGCAGGATGTTCTGCTAGCCAAGCCCGATGCTAGGAAGTTTAGTTCATTTTAGTGCCTTATAGCATCTGAGTGCGTAACACAGATGCCAGCATCATCAATAGTTCAACGTCATCAACTTTGTGATGTGCGATAAAAAAAAATAGTTTACGCTTCCAATTCCAAAACTAGATGACAGATAATCTTCAAATTTAAAGAATTATTTCTTGGGTGAAATCCTGACCTTGCACCAAATTTCATCAGAATCCATTTTGAACTTTTGGAGTTATTTTGCCAAATAACAAACTAACGAGCAAACTAGCCGAACACCTTAACTCCTAGGTGGAGGGGATGACCAGATCTTGATTTTTAAAACTGCTGGTGGATGCAGGCATGATGACTATTGCTATATGGCTGTCTGAGGCACAGGACAAGGAAAAAAAGGACAGAAAGAAGAAAGGAATGCAGGAAGAAGGTTCTGACAAAAGAAAGTAAATAGGATGGAAGACCAGAAGGACATGAAGTCAGGTAGGAAAGAAGAATGTTAATAGGCCACCCTGATAAACTAAGTTAGGCCAACAACAAAAAACTTGTGGTTACAGTAACCTGACTGACCCTATATATTTTTTCTGCTTACCCTTACTTACCCTTTCCCCCATTACCTTAACAGTGTGGCCTTATCAAGAACAATGAAGCCACTGCTTTAGATAAAAACCGCTGGCGCTGAACCTCCAGGTTTTGGCATTAAAAACCCCCCAATACAGCTGCGAGGGCCTTCAGTAAACCTGGAGGGATAAAAAATCGAATACAGGACGTTTCGTACCCTAGTCGTTGTGCACCTCATTTAGTCGATTCGTACCTTTTCTACTCTATCCCTAACTCTAACCCTAACCCTAACTCTAACCGGTTAGGGTACGAAACGACTAGGTACAAAACGTCCAGGATACAAACGACCCGCATCGTAAAAAATCTTTCTTTCTCCTTCACCAATGTTCTCCAAATTCACCCTTCTCAAAAATCTCCTCGCAAATGACGTCACGTTATTCGACGTCAAATGATAACGTCACACATTTTGCAAATGGAGTCTGTTGTATCGTTTTCATTGCAACACCAAAATGTAAAAAAGTCACTTTCTTTTCAAACCTCGATTCTGAAAATTTGATAATATTCAATCGGACCTAACTTCCAGTTAGTGTGCAAAATCTCAAGGAAATCCGTCCAGTAGTTTTTGAGATATAAGCCGTGGAGTCGGGACAGACACACACACACACAGACAGACACACAGACAGATAAAGTCTGTAGGACCTCCAGTAAACCTGGAGGGATAAATTTATATTTTGTTTGGTAAGCCTGGTGCATGAAGTCTTGAAATGCAAGTTTCTCCAACTAATAAGGATACAACCCATTGAGTCCTTAGATGAGTCTCATCCATCAATCACTCTGTGTCAGTGCATCCTTCTGACAATTCATCCGCCTGTCCCCAGGTCAACATACAATCCAATCATGCTAAATTGTGGTGTCTGCCACTTGTTTTTGTGAAGAATATAGTTTCCCACTCAAGAAAACATCTATCAGCAACCTGATCAATGTGATAAATACAATGTTCACGAGTATAGATTAAACTCATAACCTCTCATTTATCTGTCCTTCCCTATTCTCCATTCCTCTCCTCTTTCTTCCCTTATTCTCTTTACACACTAAAACACACAAAGGGGCTTAAGAGAAAAGAACAATAGAAACTACTTCTTTTATCACTGAATGCCTTTCAGGGGAAAAAAATTCTTTTCTTGGGGGGGATTTAAAACATAATTCTGATTATGTTTAGCAAGAAACCAGAGCAAATAACTTATTTAAAAACATGAAACTAGCATGCCCAAAGTCTTTACTGTTAATGTTACATTAGAAGAAACTTGAATGGCAAAGTAATTTGCAGTATCTATAAATAGAATCAATCTCAAAACTGTAAGGGAAAACATTAGCACAAATGATAAAACTTCAAATTTTTGTTTCCAAGTCCTCATTTACCTAACAACACTCCTCCTTTTTAAAAGTGCAAGTACCCATCCCTTAATGTTCCACACCTATAAGACATTATCACTGACACAAACAAAAGGATGTAAATAATTTTAAGCATTTTCTGAAATTGCAAAATACATCATGTAAATTCCTCATTACCAGGTCTAAAGACTAATGATACTCAACCCATATCCCAAAGATGTTAGAAATGCTGCAAAAAAACTATGTGAGGCACACTGTTTTATTATTATCATTATTATTAATTATCATTATTATTTTTATAGTGTTGTTCTTGTTGTAACTATATGTAAGCACGGAGAAGAATGCTTGATGTTGTAGCTCGGTCGACAATGAACAAGAAGGGCAAAGCCCATACGACTCACATGCTTGACCTTGACCTTTATATTACCTTGACCTTCAGGTGACCTTCAAGGTCAAGGTCAAACAACTAAACCTACCAATGACATCATACACGAAGAAATGCTTTACACATTTTTCCTACCAAAATACATGTGACCTTGACCCAAGGTCAAGGTCATCCAAGGTCATGCAACACAAAGCTGTTAATTCAAGACATAGGAAGCACAATGGTGCTTTTGGCACTTTCTACCATGAGATATAGTCACTTTTAGTGGTTCACTACCCCATTTTGGTCACATTTCATAAGGGTCAAAGTGACCTTGACCTTGATGATATGTGACCAAATGTGTCTCATGATGAAAGTATAACATGTGCCCCACATAATTATTAAGTTTGAAACAGTTATCTTCCATAGTTCAGGGTCAAGGTCACTTCAAAATATGTATACAATCCAACTTTGAAGAGCTCCTGTGACCTTGACCTTGAAGCAAGGTCAACCAAACTGGTATCAAAAGATAGGGCTTGCTTTGACCTATATACCACTTGTAGCTAAGGTCGCCATTCTCAATAACGTGGGAGAAAATTGGGAAAATGTGAAAAATGACTGTTTTTGAGACCACATTTATGGCTCCTGTGACCTTGACCTTGAAGCAAGGTCAAGTCACTATGTATATTTTTTGAGGCCTTGTCATCATACACCATCATGCCACATTTGGTGTTGATAGACTTAATAGTCTCCGAGAAAAATCCAACGTTTAAGTTTTTTACGGACGCCCGCCCGGACGGACGGACGGACGGACGCCCGGACGGACGGACGACACGGCTCAGTACATAGACTCACTTTTGCTTCGCATGTGAGTCAAAAACTATAGGGAAAAGTTCAACCAACATGGAACTGTTTAAGTGGTGATGCCACATTGACTAAGCACCTTCATGACTGTGACGTACTTGTTCTTTGATCAAATTAACTCGTTTAAATGTCTAGGGGAAGAACCAAAGCACGCACCTTCATTCCTCCATTCACACGCTAGATGGTAATTGTCTAAATGAAGTAATGGCAAAAACGGTATCAATTCAAAGGAAGTAGTTTAATTTTCATGAATGCATTTACCAGTGAATGGTGACTGAGCGACAAACGCTACAATAAATGCATAGAATGCAAGTAGAAAACAATCAATTCAGTTCAGCAATTTGAAGCGAGACAAGTAAAAAGAAAACAATGAAAAGAAAGATGTCTGCCCGAGCCGAGGTAATTAACTAAATGTACTTATCTGACCCTTTCGATGAAAAACGTGCAGGTGGAGAAGCACGGACCTAAACCCCACGCTCACCGCGTTAGCACCGGGGTTGGAATTGGGGGGAGGAGGGGGTCTGAGTGCACCGACATTGCAGCCGGTGACCCTGGAGGGAAATCACCACAGTCGATGAAGCAGCTGAAACTTGGCATTCTTTCATTCTCTCTCTCTCTCTGGCATTCCTTCTTCTTCTGCGTCGTGTCGAGGGAACTGGCTCCTACTTCACTCTTGCGTACAGACCGCCGTCACCAGCGAAGAGTTCCACCACTCTTGCGTACAGACCGCCGTCACCAGCGAAGAGTTCCACCACTCTTGCGTACAGACCGACGTCACCAGCGAAGAGTTCCACCACTCTTGCGTACAGACCGCCGTCACCAGCGAAGAGTTCCACCTACACCGAGCAGGGCGCCGATGTCACTGCTCTTACTGAAAATAAATGATATGACGCCTCGAGCATCCGGCGACACTTGTTTAAATAACTTCGCTGACGTCACCAAGTTCAGCCAGTCCAATCACTACTGTCCATCCCACCCCACTCTGACTGGTCAATTCACAAGTTGAAATTCACTGGTTGGTCGGCGCTAAAACGCCAGTGAAGTCCACTACACTGGTAACGCTTTCAAGTTATTCACATGCACAGGGGTCAATTCTGTACTGACACCGGCTCAGGGCAATGAAAAAACCTCTAAGGCTACGGCTCAGCAGACGCATAGTAAACATTTCTAATAATACTAATAACCACAAGGCATGAAAAAACGTTGTCTCGCCACACCTCCCTACCACAATGAGAAAAATGTTATAGACATGACATTTTTCACAAGTCACAATTCAAACAGTCAAAACTCTCAAACAACAGGGGACCCCGGGTTACGTGGTCTATACTAAACTCAAAAACCATCGCACCACACAACCACCTGACCATCACATTGGCCCACAAAACTCTCACACTCCACCCATCACATTCTTCTCTGCACAGCACACTCCAATAAACAGCCAAACACATCAACTCTTTCTCACTCTCACACCCAGTCATTCCTCTCTCTAAATTTAGCCTTTTTTCCTCTTCTTCCAGTCAAACCATTTCCTCTCCCTGTGTTTCGCCTCTCCGAGACTCACACCACCACATGCAACCTCTCCCATCTCCATTCCTTCCTCTCCCACATCCTCCAACTCCACACCAGTCTTCCCACAAGACTCAATTCCTTCCTCTCCCACATCCTCCAACTCCACACCAGTCTTCCCACAAGACTCAATTCCTTCCTCTCCCACATCCTCCAACTCCACACCAGTCTTCCCACAAGACTCAATTCCTTCCTCTCCCACATCCTCCAACTCCACACCAGTCTTCCCACCAGACTCATGCCCAACTTCCGCACACCTCCTCTTCCTCCGGGTGGAACACATCAACACCCCACTCTCAGTCTCATCTTTCAACTTCTCCCTCCTCTTCCGGGTGGAACACATCAACACCCTCCTCTCAGACTCATTCTCAACTTCCATCTCTTCCTCTCTCACACACTTGTCCTCTCCCTCCACCTTCACCATTGACACTTCTCTGTCTCCATCCCTGACTCTGTCTCTGTCCCTGACTACGTCTCTGTCCTTGACTACGTCTCTGTCCCTGACTACGTCTCTGTCCCTGACTACGTCTCTGTCCTTGACCCCGTCTCCGACTCTGACCCTGTCTCCGACTCTGACCCTGTCCTCGACTCTGACCCTGTCCTCGACTCTGACCCTGTCTCCGACTCTGACCCTGTCCTCGACTATGACTCTGTCAATTCCCACTCTCTCCAACGAACGACAAGCAACCATCTCACACTGACTCTCCTCAGCAACAACCTCCTCACACCGACTCTCCTCAGCAACAACCTCCTCAGCAACAACAACCTCCTCAGCAACAACAACCTCCTCAGCAACAACAACCTCCTCAGCAACAACAACCTCCTCAGCAACAACAACCTCCTCAGCAACAACAACCTCCTCAGCAACAACAACCTCCTCAGCAACAACAACCTCCTCACACTGCCTCTCCTCACACCGACTCGCATCGCCAATGCCAGACAACACAACTCTCTCCCCAATGCTGGACATTCCACAACCTTCAACAGCATCACTCCGCACCAGCAAAACCTCCGCACCGACACCACGCAACACAGTGTCACACCGCCCTCGAGGAGACACACACGGAACGAAACATTCCTCAACTCTCTCTCTCTCCTGCCTCCTCTCTCTCTCTAACTTCCGCTCTGCCTCCCATTTCTCCCCTCTCTTCACAGTCTCCTTCCGCATCGCTTCTCTCCATTCCCTGTCTCTTCTCTCTAAACTTGCGTACTTCTCCCTCAGTTTCCTGTCTAACTCCTCCCCTCTGAATCTGCAGAACCTCCATTGCAACTCATATTCAGTATCCCCTTCGCCTGCACTCAAGCCAAACTTCTCAAACAACAACTCTAATCTTGCCTTATCTAATGAATAAATCAAGGCAATGGTTGGAAATTCTGCTTCTTCCCCCATTTTAAGATTCACTAGCTTCACACACTACTGAACTCAGCAAAAACTTCAAACAGCAGTAAGCCAACACAAGGTCACACAGTGCAGCAAGGCATGAGAGCAACAAGGTGAATCAAAAACAGAAATGGCAGGTCAGGTCATATCACTCTCGCTCAAGGCACAGACACTCAAAATTTAACTGTAAAACATGAATTCAGATTTACTTTACTTTTGCATTTAATTCAAATTATCCCGCGACGAAAGACCCCAAATGTGACGTACTTGTTCTTTGATCAAATTAACTCGTTTAAATGTCTAGGGGAAGAACCAAAGCACGCACCTTCATTCCTCCATTCACACGCTAGATGGTAATTGTCTAAATGAAGTAATGGCAAAAACGGTATCAATTCAAAGGAAGTAGTTTAATTTTCATGAATGCATTTACCAGTGAATGGTGACTGAGCGACAAACGCTACAATAAATGCATAGAATGCAAGTAGAAAACAATCAATTCAGTTCAGCAATTTGAAGCGAGACAAGTAAAAAGAAAACAATGAAAAGAAAGATGTCTGCCCGAGCCGAGGTAATTAACTAAATGTACTTATCTGACCCTTTCGATGAAAAACGTGCAGGTGGAGAAGCACGGACCTAAACCCCACGCTCACCGCGTTAGCACCGGGGTTGGAATTGGGGGGGAGGAGGGGGTCTGAGTGCACCGACATTGCAGCCGGTGACCCTGGAGGGAAATCACCACAGTCGATGAAACAGCTGAAACTTGGCATTCTTTCATTCTCTCTCTCTCTCTGGCATTCCTTCTTCTTCTGCGTCGTGTCGAGGGAACTGCCTCCTACTTCACTCTTGCGTACAGACCGCCGTCACCAGCGAAGAGTTCCACCACTCTTGCGTACAGACCGCCGTCACCAGCGAAGAGTTCCACCACTCTTGCGTACAGACCGACGTCACCAGCGAAGAGTTCCACCACTCTTGCGTACAGACCGCCGTCACCAGCGAAGAGTTCCACCTACACCGAGCAGGGCGCCGATGTCACTGCTCTTACTGAAAATAAATGATATGACGCCTCGAGCATCCGGCGACACTTGTTTAAATAACTTCGCTGACGTCACCAAGTCCAGCCAGTCCAATCACTACTGTCCATCCCACCCCACTCTGACTGGTCAATTCACAAGTTGAAATTCACTGGTTGGTCAGCGCTAAAACGCCAGTGAAGTCCACTACACTGGTAACGCTTTCAAGTTATTCACATGCACAGGGGTCAATTCTGTACTGACACCGGCTCAGGGCAATGAAAAAACCTCTAAGGCTACGGCTCAGCAGACGCATAGTAAACATTTCTAATAATACTAATAACCACAAGGCATGAAAAAACGTTGTCTCGCCACAATGACTAACTCAACTGACTGAACACTGAGGCAAAGATCCTATATTTGACTGAGGTCTGGCGCGTTACAAGGAAGCACAATCTAGGCCAACTTTCAAAACAACTCAGAACTCTCACGTCTGTTTCAATACCGACCGACCTAAATCCGTGCAAACATGTTAACGCTCTGGAAAAGATCAATCCTGAGCGTATGTCTCGCAAGTAAGAAAAAGATTGCAGATCATTGACAATCCCAGAGGAACTTCCTCAAGAGAGAAGCAAGACCAGCACCGGCAATAGTCCAATACACGAGGCGAGCTCCAACCCAGTAAAGTTGAGTAACTCCATCAATTCGCTATGGACATACCAGCGGCTCCTACACTATCCACCGAAGCAAAATCAACACCTATCAAAACGCAACCAAGCACAAACCATTACACGATCCTGTGTGAGTTTTCGCTCTGGTCACCCACGTTAGATCACACCGAAAATGGAAAAGAAACTGACCTGAGGCGGGTCATGCCGACCTTCTGAGTCGCCAAACTTTTTCCGAAGAGATTTCCCTATATTCCGAGCCATTTTGGACGACATCGTCAAATCTTTTCTCTAGAAAAGTCATGGTACAGAGACGAGGGCGTACATTATATCGTGCATATCCTGTTTGCAGATGTGAAGACTTTTTCAAAAAAGTTTGACAGCATTCTTTTCCTACTCCATTTCCGCCATCTTTCTGGGTTGTGGGCTATCCAGACGTCACGTGACTCCATACCTTGCTTTTCCCCGCCCCCTCGCTTCAACACCCCCACGGTAAGTGCACGAAGGGAATCCCAGGTTGCCCCATGCTACGCTGGGTTGCGTTCGACGGACAGAGATAGGACACTATTGACCGATATCTATCTGGGGAAAAACCTGCAGTATCTGGATAGGACTTCGGACTTTTGGATCGATACGCTGAAAAGGCGGGCAAGTTTCTGTGTTTGGCATGAGCGAAAAGGTATGGATAACACTAACAGACACTTCTCTTATCCGATTTTTCCCCAGTTATGGTTATGACCGCATTTATATCTATAGATTCTATGAACGCTTGAGAGTTCATAGAATCTATAGTTAGCACCAAAAAAGAGAAAAGTTTTAGTCGTTCAGATGCCATCGAAAAGAACCCTTTGAACATTCTTCAGAAAGTTTTGACGTGTTTTAGAGAAATATCCCGCTGCGCTAGATCTGCAGCTGTCGCGTGGCATGCGCCTGTGTGGTTTGAAATGCGTAGTCAAGTGTTTCAATCGAGCGCCGATCCTGCCTCCAAGGTTAGTCGTTGCCCTTCACAAACAGTGGTACTAGTTAAGAATTCGTGATCTTCCTCAGAAAGTGGGGTGTATTTGCGTCGCAGTTATTTCGTAAACTGTAAACGAAATAGGGTGCAGTGTAGCAGGATCTCTGGCGCGTTCAGGATGACACTTGATTGGACAATATGCGACACACCTCCGTTGATTCGACCTTCACCTCTGTTGTTGTCGAGATCAGCACGTTACATCTGTTGCACAAAAAGGACGCAGATCGCTGCTGAGGAGACATGCCTCTTGCAAGAAAGGTATTCCACACCATTTGGTAAACCAGAGTGGGCTTATCTTTTCTCGGGGCCTCGCCAGCGATATATCTACGTCATCTATCTATTAATTCGTACATGCGCGGTCAAAATGCACTTCTCCTTGTCCCCAAGCCCAACTCGCTCAAAACAAAAAAGTAGACGAATCGTCGAATGCGGCATCGTACGTTTCTTAACAGAATAAGATTATTGCGGATTGAAAAAAACATTTTCTGACACTAATTTTTCATTCGTGTGTGTTTCTAAAAACTTTTCCATCAGAAATTTGCATACGTTTTCAGAAGCTGTACGTGGTTAATTTTGACTTTGTACTGTGTAGTCAATGCATGAATTGAATGCCAATCACCACGCCATAAATGGAACAAAACATGACTGCTCAGATAATCTGAACTATCCTGGTTTTGATGGTAATCAGAAAAAGGAAGTCTAGCTCGAGTTTATGGAAAAATATCTACTGCTTGTTTGCTTTCTGGAAGATGCCATGTGTTTGCCACCTGATTGTTGAGGTTGGGGAGTTCCACCAAAGATTGTAATAATAATAGTATTTGGTTCCACATCCTCCCCTGGCAAAATCATAGAGGAAGTTTCTATGGGAAAGAGGGGGACCACTTGAGTGAGTACTCCCATGCTGATTTTGTGGGCAGTGTCTTCCTTATCCATTGATTCACCTACAGGTTTATTTTGGAAAGTTTTTGTAGGTTAGTCTTGTTTTTCCTTTTCTTCCCTGTTTTAGCACAAAGGTGGCCAATGGTTCTTATTCTTTTCTCACTCAAGCAGGAGTGTCTGTGTCCTAACCATGTTTATCCCAGCGAACATATATATATATATATAGCAGCAGTATTTAAAGGCAACCAACTTTTTGAAGTTACAATCACCCTGTGGAGTGATCAGTTGGTCATTTCCTGTCTTGTTGGATTTGATACTGCCTGTGTTTTGAGCCACTGATCTGGCATCATCATGGCTCAGGTTTTGACTATACCTATGAAGGTATGTATGTGAGTAACCCACACTCTTCACTGATTCTTTTGAATCTTCAGTGAGATTTGTTTGTAATTTACTTCTAAGCTCTTCTTTTTTTTCTCTGATCAGGTTAGTAAAGATTCATGACATGGCCATGGTTGGCATACATGTACATTTTGTGAAATTTCATACATGTCATTATTAGTTTGCATGACTGCATAAAAGAGAATCTAAATTCTCCAAAAAAGATTTTGAAGAATTACTGAAAAAATTTGGGATTTTTAGATTTGGTAATTTTCAGGTAATCATCAGCTTGAAACTAGTTCTGTCGTTTTGAAACGTTTTGAAACATTTTCTAACGTTTTCTGTTTAGCCCTTTGAGTTTGAGGGTTAATCCATTGTGTATTAGGATCCTCCTGACAGTAACATATTCATCAGACATAACAAGGTTTTAACTGAGTGTAACTTATGTCTGGGGCCACTCGACAGTTAGAGGCCCTAGGCCCTGGCTACTGGACTTTGAGGACTGCATCATTTGGATAAAGGATGCTTAGGACAGTGACCATGCATGCCCCTTGCTAAAGGCCAGGTGCTGATTGGTTGCCTAAAATAGCTGCATGCCACTCAGATATATATATGTAATACCAAAGATGACTTTAATGATACTATCATATAACTCAGTTGTACACACTTTTTCTTTTCCTGTGTAGTTTTTGCTGGTTAGCTATTGAGTAATGTCAGGGAAATTTGGAAGCAACAGTTCTTCACACTCACAGTTTGCAAGAGAATCAGTTCTTCTGAGGAATATATAAATTTCACACTGATAGAAAGGTAGGTCACTATCTAAACCACAGTGCACAAGGATATAGTGGGTCCTATTTATAGGTAACCTATTAACACAGAACTAAGAAATGAGTCATGCCTCTGGACCAATCAATGCCTGACTGGGATTCAGAGGAATATAGTGCTTTTACTAGTTTGAACTCACAGCAAGTTGTCGTTCTTTTATCGTGATCTCATTGCTTAAATATTTTCTCTTTTCACACAATTTCATTATTTTGTTATATACATTCACTGCATTTGATATAGACATACTGTTTTCTTGTGATAACTGAATGAAAGAAAATTCTCTTTGTTGCTTAAAATCTCATTGTCCCACTTTAGCTCAGTGTGTGTGTGTGTGTGTGTGTGTGTGTGTGTGTGTGTGTGTGTGTGTGTGTGTGTGTGTGTGTGTGTGTGTGTGTGTGTGTGTGCGTGTTTGTGTGTGTGTGTGTCTGAGTGTGTGTGTCTGTGTCTGTGTGTGTATATGTGTGTGCATGTGCCTTTGTGTGTGTATGTGTGCGCGTGCAAGCATACGATGATACGTGCATTCTTGCTGTCAAAAGTAACTGAAAAGTCTCAATTCTCATTGGGATACTTTTCATTAATTAACTCATGAATTATTTCTGTCATTCTCAGGTTAACCCTGCGAGTTTGGCCAAGGAAGGCTCTACCATTACCAAGGACCACAGACCAAGCTCCGCCTCCTCAGTCAGCAAAGAGGGACCAACTACAAATAACTCAATGGAGCCCAATGGAATCTGTGCTGAAGAGAAACATGACAAGCCCCCAGAAATGCTCAAGGACCCCTTCTGTGACCCTGCCCATCCCAGACTTGTCCAGTTTCAGGACGTCAGTGCTGCAGCCTACATGATGAGAGCAGGCATTCATCCCACCTCATGCTCTGTGAGTGGTACTGCTCTCTGGGGCAGATTTTGCTGGTGTGCACTTGTAGATGATGTGGTAGTAGCATGATCTGTTAGTACGAATCTGGGATTTTTGAGTGTGGTGTCATTGTTGTTATCAAATACTTATTACTAAAGAATACTTGTAAGAGAAGATTTACACAAGCACACTTTATCCAAAATCCTTTCAAGAATATTAACAAAAATTATATGCCGATTCTTTTTGGCCAGTCCTGGGAATTGAGGAACATTATGAAGCATAATATATTATTATTATTACCAGGAAGAAATAAGCATTGTGCATTACTTATGAACACCATCATTACCACAGATAAAGCAAAAAATGATAGTATAGTGATATATGATTTTGAGGTAATGAAAGTTCAATCAAAGTGACTTGGATTTTGGATTCATACTAAAGTTGGCATGAGCATATAAGAATTAGTGGATGTAATTTTATATTTGCATGCATGATTTTGTGGTTAAACAAATGTATGTGCATTTGCTTTTTTTCCCCTCTTCATGTAGGGTGACATTGTTACAACACCTTGTGTCGTAAGCTTACATTCATTTGATTTTGGTAGCGCTGGTGTCTCTGCACTTGCAGTGTACTGATTACCCAAAACTGCTGTGTATTCTCGCTGTGTATGCCTACATCTTTGACACACTCATTCTTTTTGTCAGTAGCAAGTCTACTGGTGAATGCAGTGAATGCACGTTTTTTTCGCTATTTCAATTTACATTCTTTAACTGGACATTTGCTTCTTCAAGTTCTTGTTCCATTCTGCCTAACTTTGCAACAAATGCTTGAAAAATTGTCTCAGTCCCTAGTTTTCATAATAGTGACTACTCACACAAATAAATTTCTTAATAATGTCTTTGCTTGTAAAGCATGCCCTTTGAGGTGTCCATGCCTGTATAAATGTTTTGTAAAAATATGTTTTTTAATATTTACATGTATGAAAAGGCATGATCTGCATGACAGTATAAATTCTTTCACGATTTAAATTTGCTCGCTTCTGTTTGCATTTTGCATGTTTTTAAAGAGCATTCATATAATTATAATTACTGATTTGTTGTTTTGCATTTGGTTACCATCATTTCACTGGCATTGGTCTCAAATCCAAATTTAAATATTTATAGAATATTTAATTGATTATTACTATTCCTTTTACTGTGGATTCCTTTTATGTAGGGAAAGCAAGATTCTGTCTGTGTGTGTGTGTGTGTATGTGAGTGTATGTGTGCATGAGAGTATGCGGGCATGCATGCATGCGTGTGCCTGTGTGTGTGCCTGCACAGGTCAGTTGGTGTGTAGGTGGATAGGTTGGGATAGGGGAAATTAAGAGTAGTTAGGGTGGAGTGTGTGTGTGTGTGTGTGTGTGTGTGTGTGTGTGTGTGTGTTTGTGTGTATGTGCATGTCTTTGTGTGTCTATGTCTCTGTCTCTCTATGTTTCTGTCTCATTACGTCTCTATCTGCCTCATTGTGTCCATGAGTGTGTATGTGTTCGTGTCTGTCTCTCACTGTCTGTCTCAGAGTGTCTCTCTGTCTCAGTCTCTCTGTCTCTGTCTCTGTCTCTCACTATCTCTGTCTCTCTCACTATCTCTGTCTCTCTCACTATCTCTGTCTCTCTCACTATCTCTGTCTCTCTCACTATCTCTGTCTCTCTCACTATCTCTGTCTCTCTCACTATCTCGGTCTCTCTCACTATCTCTGTCTCTCTCACTATCTCTGTCTCTCTCACTATCTCTGTCTCTCTCACTATCTCTGTCTATCTGTCTGTCTGTCTGTCTGTCTGTCTGTCTGTCTGTCTGTCTGTCTCCCTCCCTCCCTCCCTCCCTCCCTCCCTCCCTCCCTCCCTCCCTCCCTCCCTCCCTCCCTCCTCCCTCCCTCCCTCCCTCCCTCCCTCCCTCCCTCCCTCCCCTCCCTCCCTCCCCCCCCCCCTTCTCTCTCTCTATCTCTCTCTCTCTCTCTCTCTCTCTCTCTCTCACATCTCTCTCTCATTTCTCTCTCTCTCTCTCTCTCTCTCTCTCTCTCTCTCTCTCTCTCTCTCTCTCTCTCTCTCTCTCTCTCTCTCTCTCTCTCTCTCTCTCTCATCCTCCCTTCTTCTCTTGCTATTTCCAACTGTCTTTTTATCCTTGTGATTGTCTAGCTATGCTCCTCTTGAGGGAAATGTAAAATAATAGCAAGTAATACAAGTTTACTACCACTGGGGGTGTGGTGCCTTTATAAAATGCTTGCTCTCTATTCAGAAATCCAAGTTGTCTGGAATCTGTGGAATGGAAATATACTTCAAGAAGGAGTTTCTGCAGTACACCGGAAGGTCAGTTCAAAGCAGGAATCACAAAATGTGTTGAAATGGTGATGAAGTTTGCACAGATCCCCCCCCCCCCCCCCCAAACAGCACCACCTTGACTGACCTGCCTCCACCTTCCCTTTCCTCTCACTTTATCGATCTGTTTTTGTCTTTCTGTCTGTCTCTTCTTCCTGCCTCTGTCTGTGCTCACCTTGATGTCAGCTCAGAAACAGTGAAACTGCGGAAAACCTTCTGGAGGCGGGCAATACTAGTGGATTCGTCCATGGAGAGGGGTGTGAGAAAGACAGCCAAGCTGGCGGGCCACATGAACTGCCGGGCAACACCATCTGATTGGCTGCGTTTTTATGAGTTTTTTTCTTCAAATTTTCATATTCTTGTTGTCATTGTGTGAGTAAATCCCAATGCATTCACTGCGGATTGACCGACCAAATTCGCTCGCCAGTCAGATGTTGTGGCCCGCCAGCTTGGCTGACCTTCCCACACCAGTCTCCTCGGACGAGTCCACTAGGGTGCCCACCTCTGGACGCTTTTCCGAAATGCTGTAGTGGAAGGGGGAGGGCACTCAAAATGAAAGGGTGACAACTCTCCGACCTTGCTGTGCATTTGATCTAGCTGGTGTTTTCTTTGCAGTTTCAAAGAGAGAGGAGCAAGATATGCTCTCCTGATGCTTCCACCAGTGAGTTATTTTTATTTACTTATTTATTTTTTAACTATGAGTGTTGAAGTGTAAAGGAGTCTCTAGTCCTAAGAATTCAGATTTGGAGTAATCTGCCAGAAAAAAGCACAGAATATTGTATTTATTGTTATTTTTTGGTGTTTGTAAATTTTTTTTATTTGTACTTTATTGTGCAATTAAAAAAAAAGAAGTAAGCCTCTAGTACATTTTGAAAACAATTAACTGATGCATACCCGTTGAATTGCCAACAGGGAAATAACAAATTTCAGAGTCAAAATACAGAATTTTTAAAAATTCATTTAAAAGAAAAACTTTATTAGATAACTTAGTCTTTTTGACTCACATGCGTAGCAAAAGTGAGTCTATGTACTCACCCTTTTCGTCCGTCCGGGCGTCCGGGCGTCTGTTAAAAAACTTTAACGTTGGATTTTTCTTGGAGACTGTCTATCAACACCCAATTTGGCATGATGGTGTAGGATGACAAGGTGTACAAAAACATACATAGTGACTTGACCTTGCTTCAAGGTCAAGGTCGCAGGGGCCATAAATGTTGCCTAAAAAACAGCCATTTTTCACATTTTCCCAATTTTCTCTGAAGTTTTTTAGATTGGATACCTGACCTATATAAGGTATATAGGGCAAAGTAATCCCTCTCTTTTGATACCGGTTTGATTGACCTTGCTTCAAGGTCAAGGTCACAGGAGGTCTTAAAAGTTGAATTGTATACATATTTTGAAGTGACCTTGACCCTGATCTATGGAAGATAACTCTTCCAAACTTCATAAGATTGTAGTACACATGTTATACTTTCATACTAGGTCACCAGTGTCGTTCGTCTGGGCGTCTGGGTGGCTGTCCGGGCGGCCGGCCGGGCGGCTGGGTGTCCTGTCGTCCGTAAAAAAAACTTTAACGTAGGATTTTTCTTGGAGACTATTAAGTCTATCAAGGTCAAGGTCACAGGAGCTCTTTAAAGTTGGATTGTATACATATTTTGAAGTGACCTTGACCCTGAAGTATGGAAGATAACTCTTCCAAACTTCATAAGATTGTAGTACACATGTTATACTTTCATACTAGGTCCCCCGTGTCGTCCGTCCAAGCGTCCTGCCGTCCGTAAAAAACTTTAACGTTGAATTTTTCTCGGAGACTATTAAGTCTATCAACACCAAATTTGGCATGATGGTGTATGATGACAAGGCGTACAAAATCATACACAGTGACTTGACCTTGCTTGAAGGTCAAGGTCGCAGGAGCCGTAAATGTTTAAAAAACAGCCATTTTTCACATTTTCCCAATTTTCTCTGAAGTTTTTGAGATTGGATACCTGACCTATATATGGTATATAGGACAAAGTAATCCCTATCTTTTGATACCAGTTTGATTGACCTTGCTTCAAGGTCAAGGTCACAGGAGGTCTTTAAAGTTGGATTGTATACATATTTTGAAGTGACCTTGACCCTGAACTATGGAAAATAACTCTTCCAAACTTCATAACATTGTAGTACACATGTTATACTTTCATCATGAGACACATTTGGTCACATATCATCAAGGTCAAGGTCACTTTGACCCTTATGAAATGTGACCAAAATGGGGTAGTGAATCACTAACAGTGGCCATATATATATCTCATGGTAGAAAGTGCCAATAAGTACCATAGTGCTTCCTATGTCTTGAATTAACAGCTTTGTGTTGCATGGCCTTGGATGACCTTGACCCATGTATTTTGGTAATGAAAATGTGTAAAGCAGTTCCTAGTATATGATGTCATTGCTAGGTTTAGTTGTTTGATCTTGACCTTGAAGGTCACCTGAAGGGCAAGGTCATGTAAAGGTCAAGGTCAAGCATGTGAGTCGTATGGGCTTTGCCCTTGTTGATGATTATATATATATATATATATATATATATATTATATATATATATCTTAATTTGTATGATTATGCATAAAAGAAAAACATTCAAATTTAAGGCAATTAATGCTGAAGTGATTGTGGGTGATATTTTTTTAGAACCTTCATTTAGCTTGCCTCATTTATGCGGGCTGCCACTAATTTATATCATTAAGCTTGCAAAAGAGAAGCTAAGAAACAGACCTGCGTTTGCAAATGGCCACAGTCAAGTCTCAGTTCTGGGTACTGAAAGCAAGAGCCGTGATTCAGTTTAACTCTTAAGACCCTGTACTACCCACTACTGCCCACTCTGCTCAATCCTGTACCGCCCATAGCCGCCGACCCCATGTGGCTGTTACTTGACTGAATTTTTCTACAAATTGCATTACCCATACAGGACCGGAGAATAAAACATGTGAATGACTTACAGGACCCTAAGAGTTAAATTAATGTGGTAATGGAAACCCAAGTTTGATTCCAGAGCTGCTGTGGTGCAGAAATTTCCTAGAACTGTAACCTGAACCATAAGGATCACACTCATAGCTAAATACGAGGACTTGTGGCTTCACTGAAGTACATCCCTGTGTCTCCCTGACTCACACAGGAGCAGAAAAAGGTGGGGGTGATCGCTGCCAGTGCAGGCAACCACGCCCTGGGTCTGTCTTACCATGGTCAGACTCTTGGAATCCCCGTCACTGTCATCATGCCCATCATCGCCCCCATGATGAAGGTACAGCAGTGCCGACACTATGAGGCCAACGTCATTGTCAAGGGGGCCAACATTGAGGAGGTGAGCAAAACCCTGGTAAATCAACTCTGTGTGTGTGTGTGTGTGTGTGTGTGTGTGTGTGTGTGTGTGTGTGTGTGTGTTAGTGTAAAATGGGACAGTATCCACTGTTGGTACAGCTTGTGAATTAAATGATTATGCTATTCCCTCTCCACCACCACAACCACCTCTTGATATCTGCAGTTTCAACACCACTACTGCCACCAATACCACCACTCTGCCTGCCTCTCTCCCCTCTCTGTGCTGTATAGTGAATAGTTGTTTTCTCTGATAATCTGAACTTGGTATTGTGGCACAAAATCATCAATTGTGTATTGATTTTTATGTGAGTATGTTTAAAAAAATGTTTTAAGTCATAATGAAAAATGAACCAAAAACAATATTGATGCCAACATTCAATTGAAGTCATCAATGAGAAGCTGATTAAATTATGATGCCTTCTTTGCTGATGTTATGTGAATGGAGCTATATCATGGTGTAGTGAGTAAAACTGTGATTCCTTGTTACTTAATGCTGTGTGAATGGAGCAATCCTGGTGTAGTGAATAAAACTGATTCCTTGCTATTTAATGTTGTGTGAATGGAGCCATCGTGGTGTAGTGAGTAAAACTGATTCCTTGTTATTTAATGTTGTGTGAATGGAGCCATCGTGGTGTAGTGAGTAACACTGATTCCTTGTTATCGAATGTTGTGTGAATGGAACCATCATAGTGTAGTGAATAAAACTGTGATTCCTTGTTATCTAATGTTGTGTGAATGGAGCCATCATGGCGTAGTGAGTAAAAGTGTCATTCCTTGTTATTTAATGTTGTGTGAATGAAGCCATTGTGCTGTTGCAACATCGATCCCCGACAGTGGACCTCCGTCACTGCTGACGGAGATGCCTGGTGCCACACCATCAATAAAGCCACGGCAGTGTTGGAGAGCTCCCGCAGGGACACATTAAAGGAGAAGCACCAGATGAGGAAAAACCGAGAGGGCGTCATGCTAGACTCTGGCCAGATCTTCCCCTGCGGCCGCTATGGTCGGGCTTGCCGGTCCTGCATCGGCCTCTACAGCCACCAACGTGTCTGCGGTGGACGTGAACCGCAGCATCGTCTCATCTTCGTTTGCAAAGCAACGCCATAGAATGTTGTGTGAATGAAGCCATTGTGGTGTAGTGAATAAAACTGTGATTCCTTGTTATTTAATGTTGTGTGAATAAAGCCATTGTGGTGTAGTGGAGAGGGCCAGCATTGACAAAGTTTGCTATCTTTCTCTTGTGTTGATTGAAAGGGGCCAAAATCATTTAAAATGTGGTTCCTGCTGCTGTTGCTGCTGCTAATTATGATGGTAATGATGATGATGACAATGATGATGGGATCCAGCAATGTTGTCAATTACTTGCATTGATTTTCATTTCCAGTCCAAGGAAATTGCCATGCAGATGGGCGAGGAGAAGGGCTTATTGTACATCAATGGGTAAGTCGCAGAAGTATGCATGCTCTCATTAGTGATGGCCCATATTGTTTGTTGCACACATACATGCATATATCCAAATGAATAATGATAAATTAGTGGGACTGAAATGTGAGACAGAGCATTCACATAGGATGGAAACATGCTGTCTATGGCATCAGGTTTTTATTCCTTTCTTTGATGCTTTGTTTGTTTGCTTCTTTCTTACTCTTTTTCTTTCTCAAGTTATCTTGGGGTGTGGACTGGTAGTGAGAAACTCTGCTTTGTGGTCACTTCATGCATATGCAGTTTCTGCGAAACAGTATTTTTCTTTGTTTCTATTTCTAATTAATGCATGGATGAAAATGGAGAAGTAAAATATCTCGTGAAAGTGAAACAAACAAGGTTTATCACTGCTGGCCTGTTTGGTAAAGAACAAAGTGAGTGCAGCACAATCATGTCATCATGTTTTGATGTGCATGTTATTACCTCCGCACAAAAAGTTTTGTGTTGCATTCTTTCACACAAATCCTTTTTTGCACAAGACCACAGCACACTTGATTCGAGAGAGAAAATGGGCATCTTTATTAAGAAAGCATAATAACCAACGATTAACACAACATCCAGTATTCTTTCTTAATAAAGAGCCAGTGACACCATATATTATACATACGACAGTATAATAATCATAGCAGCATGCCTCAGAACCTCAAAGATATTATTGCTTATATAACACGGCTGAGGTTGTGCAAACAAATGTACACATCACTCACATTGCAAATTTTCCTCTTCAGAAACAGAATTCTACATTCATACAATTAATCAAAACCATGACCCTGGTTATGTCCCTTGTTCTGATCTCAGTGTTATTTGTTCTAGTAGTTTTACCTCTCACCCATGTACAAAATTATTTACAATCACATCATAACATGTAACTAATCTTCTTGACCCCTGTTTTGTGTGAGGGCTGACCGCCTAAATAATATGAAGGAAGGACCTGCGGTAAAAAACCCCATGGGAAAAAGCATGGCTCCTACCCTTCCAGAGTCACTAGGGACGCGATCAATTGAGTAACCAGTCAGTACATGGAAAGCAATATATGTGACTGTTTAGTAAAACAACAAGGTTGGTGGCAGCTAGGGGTGGAGGGTGGGGAAAAATTTTGAGTTGATGCCAGTTCTCCCTGGGACAATTCAGGAGTGACCTGATTCCTGCGCGTGCGTTCACGCACTGGGGCTGGCAATTGCCAGACCCCCCTCCAGAAGCTGAGCGCGGTCAGCGCACTGACCGGAAGTTAGGAGCAGACAACATGAGAAACCATCTGCTAATGGCATCCAACAACCGTGATCTGTGGCCCCGTGCAAAAAATTGTGTTTGTGTTGCATTCTTTCACACAAATCCTTTTTTGCACAAGACCACAGCACACTTGATTCGAGAGAGAAAATGGGCATCTTTATTAAGAAAGCATAATAACCAACGATTAACACAACATCCAGTATTCTTTCTTAATAAAGAGCCAGTGACACCATATATTATACATACGACAGTATAATAATCATAGCAGCATGCCTCAGAACCTCAAAGATATTATTGCTTATATAACACGGCTGAGGTTGTGCAAACAAATGTACACATCACTCACATTGCAAATTTTCCTCTTCAGAAACAGAATTCTACATTCATACAATTAATCAAAACCATGACCCTGGTTATGTCCCTTGTTCTGATCTCAGTGTTATTTGTTCTAGTAGTTTTACCTCTCACCCATGTACAAAATTATTTACAATCACATCATAACATGTAACTAATCTTCTTGACCCCTGTTTTGTGTGAGGGCTGACCGCCACAGCTATAAGGAGTTGCAGACGACTTATAGCAGCCCCCACACAACCCAGAGAATGAAACTAGAGAGAAGACCAACTGACGCACGAAAAACAGACACAATACCCGGTAGGTATGTGCAACCACCGTGCCATCTGCAGAAAAAGTGTAACGTTCATATTAGAGTAGATTCTGTGACTAACAGTGGAGATATTGAGTGTGCAGGTATTGCGTGTTTGGCCGAGTGGAAAGTAATGAACAACTTATCAAGGCCCAATGTTATATCTGCGAGACTGAGATTGTGCTTGGATACTGTCAAGTCCCCTACTCTCACCATTCATGGAAGGCTCATAAAAACATAGCCATGAAAAGAGTTTGTGGGATAGGTTTTGAGATTGGTATGCGATGATCCCTGTGGGTTTTAATGTTTTCCTAGCTTGCGGCATCTTCCTAATGATGAAGGAGTCTGGTGGGTTCGATTGCTGAAAAGGCTGATGCCACTGTGGCTGGAGCATACCCCCTTCTCGTGCATGTACAGATATACAGAAAAGAAGGGCAAGCCCACACGACTCACATGCTGAGCGAATGTGAGAAATGGCTGTTGTTTTGACAACATTTAAGGCAACTGCGACCTTGACCTTGAAGCGGGGTCAAGTCGCTTTGTCATCATACACCATCAAGCCGAATTGGGTGTTGATAGACTTAATAGTCTGGGAGAAAAAATTCCGACGTTAGGGTTTTAAACGGATGACACCCGACACGGGTGACCTAATATGAAAATATAGCATGTGTATTACAATGTTATGAGTTTGGAAGAGTTAAACTGGTATAAAGAGATTGGGATGACTTTGCTCTATACACCATACATGGGTCAGGTATCCAATCTCCAAAACCTTAGCGAAATTAGGAAATTGTGAAAAATTCCTGTTTTTAGACAACATTTAAAATTCTGACCTTTTTAACGGACACACAGACTCGCTTTTGTAAGTCAAAAGGACATGCGCATCTACTGGCAAGGCCTTCGGGAGTCTGTGCTGCTGATCAAAGTTCTTAACTGCTGCTCAAGTTCTTAGGTATGCCACTCTTGTCACCTTGCTCAACGCCCCCGCCATAAGTTGCTGTCCTACACTCCATGTCTTTGAGGGTCAGGTCATTGTGCAAGGTCTCTAGCGGCCGTAGATACGGCACCACGCTGTAGCCCTCAAAGGACGCGCAGTGGGTGCCACGCTGGTGCTGGCAGTGGGGGAGACGATGGTGCTGCTGTCCGTGGGGGCCACGCTGGAGGGTTGTATGGCAGCAGTTGCATCCATTCGTGCTCCAGGGTCGCCAATCGTGCGGAGAGGCCCATCAATGTTGCGCTGTTCTCCTTCAGCTGTTGCAGGATAGCCGCTTCCCAGGTGATCCGGCCGAAAGACCGTGGGGGCGCCACGCTGGAGTGGCGGTGGTCGGAGATTGCCTGTGCGTGGTCAAGCAGAGCAGTGGAAGGGAGTGACTCCATCTTGTCCTGCGACCTGCTGGGAATCCTGCGCCTGCGTGTGCCCCGTTGTTGGGGAGGCATTCTGCAAAATGCAACAAAATCTTGTGCCACCAACATGAAACTCGCCACTATTCCTAACAATTGGAGTTCACAAGAATATCATCACAGGGCTCCGCCCGATGGGGTCCCGAAGGATTCCAACAAGGCATGGGCCCACTGTGATCCTGCAGGAATTCCACCAGGCATGACGCCCATCCGTTGGAGTTCATGAGGAAGTCCACCACCCGGGCTTGCGCCCATACCTGCAACAAAACCAGGGCTCTGGGCCCACTGGGATCCCACAGGACCTGCAACAAAACCAGGGCTCTGGGCCCACTGGGATCCCACAGGATTCCCCCCAAGGCATTACGCCCAAGCATGGGAATTTCACGAGGGAGTCCATCACCAGGGCTTGCGCCCAAACCTGCAACAGAACCAGGGCTCTGGGCCCACTGGGATCCCACAGGGTTCCCCCAAGGCATTACGCCCAAGCATTGGATTTCACGAGGAAATCCACCACCAGGGCTTGCGCCCAAACCTGCAACAGAACCAGGGCCCAGAGCCCACTGGGATCCCACAGGGTTCCCCCAAGGCATTACGCCCAAGCATTGGATTTTACGAGGAAATCCACCACCAGGGCTTGCGCCCAAACCTGCAACAGAACCAGGGCTCTGGGCCCACTGGGATCCCACAGGGTTCCCCCAAGGCATTACGCCCAAGCATTGGATTTCCCGAGGAAATCCACCACCAGGGCTTGCGCCCAAACCTGCAACAGAACCAGGGCTCTGGGCCCACTGGGATCCCACAGGGTTCCCCCAAGGCATTACGCCCAAGCATTGGAGCTCACGAAGAAGTCCACCACCGGGGCTTGCGCCCATACCTGCAACAGAACCAGAAGACAGTGAAAATTGCTGAAGACATCGACGCATACGTCCACACTGTCGTCGAGAATCAGCCCGTCACCGATGTGAAAATGAAGCAAATTCAGAAAGCCACTGCAGAAGACCCTCAACTGCAAGATTTGAAGTCAACCATACAGAATGGATGGCCTGAACTTCGTACAGACTGCAAATCAACCATCAGTGAGTTCTGGAACTTCAGAGATGAACTTTCCTCCATCGATGGAAACATCTTCAAAGGAGAGAAGATACTTTACCGATGGAATCATCTTCAAAGGAGAGAAGATACTTTACCACTTGCCATGCGTCCAGAAATAATAACGAAGATTCACTCCAGCCACTTTGGAATTGAGAAAATAAAGCAACGAGCAGGAGAAATCATGTTCTGGCCAGGGATGAAAAAACAGATCCACAACACCATCGCAGCCTGTACCATCTGTGCCAGTATGAGCCCAGCAAACCCAAAGGAACCACTCCTATCCCACGAAGTCCCAACTCGACCGTGGCAGAAGCTTGGCACCGATATCTTCAATTGGCAAGACAGATCCTTCCTGATAACAGTGGACTATTACATCCGCTACTTCGAGATCGATGGGTGACAATTTGCACATTTCACTTACAGTAGAATAAACAAGGCAACAGAAAGAGAAAAGGCTGGTCTGTGCTATCACAGGCAGGATGTTTGTGAACAGCTTTACTGTTAGCTGTGAAGTAGTAGGGAAAAGCATGGCATTAAGCCACGCAGGGCATTAGGCCCCACTTCAAGGAAAAAAGTTCACATCATTTCAGTTTGTTGTATTTTGTCTACAAAATGAGTTTCAACCACTCACATTTGGTTTTTTTCAAAAAAGATGTTTGTTTCTGACCCAGTCAGAAAGTAGGTTAGTCACTGCAAGGTTATTGGTCACGACTCTTGTGTTGCCATGTTGAAAGTATATGCAAAGCATAACCAACATGTACATCCAGTCATTGACAGTGACATTTGCTCCAACCAGAACCCTCTCGCTCTGCCGGTATCAAAGTGGTTTATGCCTCTGGGTAACCTGGAATTTTTTCGACTGTAGCTCAGTAAGCTAATTATCACACTCATTTAACTCACACCACTTAAATGTTTTACAGTGACATTCTGCAAAGGTCACAACACCGAGAGGTTCCCGTGCCATGGCAAGGGAGACTATCGCTGCTCCCTGCTTAGCAACTTACCAGTCAGAGTTGCCTCCCCTGTCACCGCTATTATGGCGCCAGGAGCTACCTGTGCCGGGTTTGAAAATGCGAAGATCTCGGTAGATCTACGCAGATCTCGCCGAAGGGGCAGTTTCGTTCTTTGCTTGCTATCGAGCCACTCGAAGACGGGCGTAGATTGAGCGAGGCATTTTGAGAGGTGCTAGCTTTTAAGATTCAAGATGGCGGACAGCATGAGTACATTGCGTGCCGCCATCTTGGAGACAAATATTCGGCGTGGCTGCGTTGACCTGCATTCGATGTGTGAACTGTAGGAGGTTTCACGATCTGTTAATGCATTCAACATACACCTATGATAAATTAATGCTGTGCGTACATATCGTAATTTAGCATAGAATCGGGCAGAATCATGCCGAATGATTCGCAATGATCATTATGCTGGGAGGCACAAGTCTGTCGCACATTTCTCTGAACATACTTGATGCGTACAGATCGTAAGTTAGCAAGAATTCCGGAGAAAACGTGGTAGAAATTGTGAGAGCCGTTCTTAGCCAGATTGGATTATCGAATGAGGTACTCTGCAGTTTCAGTGAAACGGCGGACCGTCTGAAAATATTTCGTGGCATGTGTGAATTCACATGGTCTCGGACCGTGAGAATCCCACGTGGGGTTTTCATCGACGCACAATCATACATGTATACAATGTCCGCCACTCAATCAGACCACTCTTATCGAGAAAGTCTTACATCTCCGCACATGTGAATATCCGAGTAACGAATGCACTCTCACTTTTCCATGATAATCGAGAAAGTCTTTCAATCTCCGCACATGTGAATATCCGAGTAACGAATGCACTCTCACGGCATCAACACACAACTGCACGTAGAGAAAAACTGAGGAACCGATAAAAATTCGATCGAAAAGATCATAAGTACTCGCCGTTATATCTCGTAGGCAGATCGTCTCGTTCTCCGTTCCTCTTCCCTCAAGAAAAATTTTGAGTTGATGCCAGTTCTCCCTGGGACAATTCAGGAATGACCTGATTCCTGCGCGTGCGTTCACGCACTGGGGCTGGCAATTGCCAGACCCCCCTCCAGAAGCTGAGCGCGGTCAGCGCACTGACCGGAAGTTAGGAGCAGACAACATGAGAAACCATCTGCTAATGGCATCCAACAACCGTGATCTGTGGCCCCGTGCAAAAAATTGTGTTTGTTTGACACTCGGTTCATTGATTAGTTAGCAAGATAACCCAAACAGTTCAATGCAGATCCAGATGGAATGAGATGGATGGTCAGGGTGACACTCAAGGAACAATCCGTTAAATGTAGGAGGTTCTCTGTTATATCACTTTGGAATTATGACCCAAAAGAGAAATGTTATGCATATCAGGAGGTTTATGATGTCAAACTATTGATGACGTCGTATGCATTTGGCACTCAGAAATCACTCTCACCAGTTTCAGCCACTAAAATGAACAAATTTCATAGCGCCAGGCCTGGCTAGCAGAAAACCCTGCCTGAAATAAGTATGCAGGCCATGGAGGAGTAGTTGTGGCTTCCTTGGGAGAGGTTTGTGCTCTCACAGTGCTCTTTGGTAATTTACATGATTAAGTTACTGGTAAACTTGTGCAAAGAGACGTGCACCACAGTGCAAAGCCATGTATGAGGGCCATCACAGATATAGCATCATCCATTTAGGGCCGGGATGCGAGCTGTCCAATCTTGGGCCGCCCCCCCCCCCCCCCCCCCCCCCCCTCAAGTGGAGTAAGATTCCTTCACCTGATCCTGTTTTCCCCCTCACCCCTTCTCCCACTCTCCACCAACCCAACCCCCCCCCCCCCCCCCAACCCCCACCCACCTGCCAACCCCACCTTCCCTTTCCAAATCCAGATCTCATCTCTCACCATCCCCCATGATGTCTACAGCTTTTTTTTTCTTTCAATTTTTTTTCTTCTTTTTCTTTTGGCTGTTAAGTGTTATTATTGTTTGTGTGTCAATATTTTGTCAGCTGTTTGTGTAAACCTCCCCTTCTGAATAAATATTTTTTAAGATTCCCTCACCTCAGTCATACCACATAATCTGAGTCACAGCTCTGGCTTTTCACAACCATAACTGCAGCGTGGTTGCGGCCATAATTTTTCCTGGCTCCTTTGCATGCCCTTTACTGACATTCAGCAGTGGTCTGCATAAAAACACAATAAATCCTGGACAGCAATAATCAACAGAGGAACATCCAAAAACTGCAAATGTCATAGTGTGTGTGTGTGTGTGTCTCCGTGTGTGTCTGTGTGTGTGTGTGTGTGTCTCCGTGTGTGTCTGTGTGTGTGTGTGTGTGTGTGTGTGTCTGTGTGTGTGTGTCTCCGTGTGTGTCTGTGTGTGTGTGTGTGTGTCTCCGTGTGTGTCTGTGTGTGTGTGTGTGTGTGTGTCTGTGTGTGTGTGTGTGTGTCTCCGTGTGTGTCTGTGTGTGTGTGTGTGTGTCTGTGTGTGTGTGTGTGTGTGTGTGTGTGTCTGTGTGTGTCTGTGTGTGTGTGTGTGTGTGTGTGTGTGTGTGTGTGTGTGTGTGTGTGTGTGTGTGTGTGTGTGTGTGTGTGTGTGTGTGTGTGTGTCTCCGTGTGTGTCTGTGTGTGTGTGTGTGTGTGTGTGTGTCTGTGTGTGTGTGTGTGTGTGTGTGTCTGTGTGTGTGTGTGTGTGTGTGTGTGTGTGTGTGTGTGTTTCAAGTACCACATAACTTGAACTAATCTCTCTGTCATGGAAAGAATTGGATTTTATTTTTTTTACCAACAAGCACAGAAGAGAATTTGTCATTTGCTCTTGCCTTTCTCTCTGTTGCAGCTACGACCATCCGCACATTCTGTCAGGCCAGGGCACAATGGGGCTGGAAATAGCAGAACAAGTGCCAGACCTTGATGCTTGCCTCATCCCTGTGGGGGGAGGCGGCCTGATTGCAGGAACTGCCCTCGCTCTCAAAACCCTCAAACCCCACGTCAAAATCTACGTACGTAGGTCTTCACTGGCCTGTGGAGTGAGGATGGATGGGAAAGGTAGATTGGGATGGAGTGGTATGTGTGTGTGTGTGTGTGCACAAAAGTATGCATGCATACACGTATACACATGTATGTCATGCCTGCACAGGTGAGTTGGTAGGTAGGTGGGAAGGTTGGGATAGGGGAAATTGAGAGTAGTTAGGGTGGAGTGTGTGTGTGTGTGTGTGTGTGTGTGTGTGTGTCTGTATGTGTGCATGCATGCAGGTGTGGGTTATAGAAGTGTGGTGGTGTATGATTGGCTTAATATGGGTTTATATGGTAGTACAATGGGGATGAGATAGCTGGGTGGAAGTGAATGGCTGAGTTGGCCTGGATGTGTGTATGCATGTCTGTCTCTCTCTGTCTCTCTGTTTGTCTCTGTGTCTGTGTCTCTGTGTCTCTCTGTCTCTCTCTGCCTCTCTCTGTCTGTCTCTGTCTCTCTGTCTCTGTGTCTCTCTCTGTCTGTCTCTGTGTCTCTCTCTGTCTCTGTGTCTCTGTGTCTCTCTCTGTCTCTGTGTCTCTGTGTCTCTCTCTCTGTCTCTCTGTCTCTGTGTCTCTCTCTGTCTCTCTGTCTCTGGGTCTCTCTCTGTCTCTGTCTCTGGGTCTCTCTCTGTCTCACTGTCTCTCTTTGAATGTAACTCTGACTAGTGACTAAAGCTTTGTGTCTGCTTATTGAACCAGATGTATCTACTTGTCTGTCCATCTGTCTGTATTTGTCTGTCAGTGAGGACCAGAAGTTAAAGTTATCTCTGACATGAGATGCAGGTGCATATGTATTACTGTCGTTCATTTTACTCAGCTTCTAGACTATAAATCTAATTTGTTTGTATTTCCACATTAATCTGTTTTAACAATACCAATTTGTTTTCTTGAGTTGTTGTATCTCTTACTGTGATTTGAAACCATTAGGATATATACAAAGACTAGTGATAAATGCATGCCCTTGTGTATATTTTCAAGTGTGGTACAGGTGGCTGTGCTAACTTTTATACCAAACTTTTAATGGTCATAAATGGTGCTCAGATTGCATATTTTTGCACCCTGGGTATTGGGGTACTCTAATTATCATCCTAACACCATCCAGTTCTCTGGGGTCATTTAACCAGGCTGAAAATTAATATGCCAAAGTTAATTTTACACAGTTTTTCAGCTCAGCCCTCACAGGTTCCTGCTTTTACCTCTGGATGGGGAGGAGGAATGCAAGTTAAGCAACTTGCAGCTCTAGGGTTGGGGCATCTTCCTGTGCAGGGCCCACCTGCCAAAAGTGACTTCAGACCAGGCACTTGACCACTTGACCACTGAGCCCCAGCAGCAAGACTTTTCACACGTGTGAGATGGCAGGTTTAATGTCAGCACAGCGGGATGTTACATTGGCATATACAGCTCCAGACAACAAGCACACATTGTGCCAACATTGTGCCAACATTGTGCCAATGTATGCACCACAGTTGTATATCTCATGCATGTGTCTTTTCCAGGGTGTGGAATCTGAGCGTTGTCCAAGTTTCAAGGCAGCCATGGAAAATGGAGCTCCCATTTACACCCCGACCGAGCCCACTCTTGCTGATGGTACGGAACGCAGGTCTAATTCTGTCAATTATGCAAGGAATGATAGAGCCCACTGTTCACAAATCTCATGGCATGCAGTTCTAGCTTTGTACCTCTGCAGCGGATGTAGTTTAGATTGAGATACAAGTCTCTGATGCTGTTTGAGACAGTTTTTACCAGGTTATCATTCATACTGTTATCATTGCTAATGGCATCTCCCTGTAAGTAATGGTAATCTCAAAATAAGGCACCCACCCCCAAATGATAAGGCACCCACCCCCAAATGATAAGGCACCCACCCCCAAATGATAAGGCACCCACCCCCAAATGATAAGGCACCCACCCCCAAATGATAAGGCATCCACCCCCAAATGATAAGGCACCTACCCCCAAATGATAAGGCACCCACCCCCAAATGATAAGGCACCCACCCCCAAATGATAAGGCACCCACCCCCAAATGATAAGGCACCCACCCCCAAATGATAAGGCACCCACCCCCAAATGATAAGGCACCCACCCCCAAGTGATAAGGCACTTACCCCCAAATGATAAGGCACCCACCCCCAAATGATAAGGCACCCACCCCCAAATGATAAGGCACCCACCCCCAAATGATAAGGCACCCACCCCCAAATGATAAGGCACCCACCCCCAAATGATAAGGCACCCACCCCCAAATGATAAGGCACCCACCCCCAAATGATAAGGCACCCACCCCCAAATGATAAGGCACCCACCCCCAAATGATAAGGCACCCACCCCCAAATGATGATAAGGCACCCACCCTCAAATGATAAGGCACCCACCCCCAAAACAGCTGTGGTTACGGTAACCTGACCAACCTTATTATTTTCTGATGACACAAAATCTTTTTTTGACTCACATGCGAAGCAAAAGTGAGTCTATGTACTCACCCGTTTCGGGCGTCCGGGCGTCCGAAAACTTTAACGTTGGATTTTTCTCAGAGACTATTAAGTCTATCAATACCAAATGTGGCATGATGGTGTATGATGACAAGGCCTCAAAAAACATACACAGTGACTTGTCCTTGCTTCAAGGTCAAGGTCGCAGGGGCCATAAATGTCTAAAAAGCAGTCATTTTTCACATTTTTGACTCACATGCGAAGCAAAAGTGAGTCTATGTACTGAGCCGTGTCGTCCGTCCGTCCGGGCGGGCGTCCGTCCGGGCGGGCGTCCGTCCGTAAAAAACTTAAACGTTGGATTTTTCTCGGAGACTATTAAGTCTATCAACACCAAATGTGGCATGATGGTGTATGATGACAAGGCCTCAAAAAACATACATAGTGACTTGACCTTGCTTCAAGGTCAAGGTCACAGGAGCCATAAATGTTGTCTAAAAAACAGCCATTTTTCACATTTTCCCAATTTTCTCCCACGTTATTGAGAATGGCGACCTTAGCTACAAGTGGTATATAGGTCAAAGCAAGCCCTATCTTTTGATACCAGTTTGGTTGACCTTGCTTCAAGGTCAAGGTCACAGGAGCTCTTCAAAGTTGGATTGTATACATATTTTGAAGTGACCTTGACCCTGAACTATGGAAGATAACTGTTTCAAACTTAATAATTATGTGGGGCACATGTTATACTTTCATCATGAGACACATTTGGTCACATATCATCAAGGTCAAGGTCACTTTGACCCTTATGAAATGTGACCAAAATGGGGTAGTGAACCACTAAAAGTGACTATATCTCATGGTAGAAAGTGCCAATAAGCACCATTGTGCTTCCTATGTCTTGAATTAACAGCTTTGTGTTGCATGACCTTGGATGACCTTGACCTTGGGTCAAGGTCACATGTATTTTTGAAGGAAAAATGTGTAAAGCATTTCTTTGTGTATGATGTCATTGGTAGGTTTAGTTGTTTGACCTTGACCTTGAAGGTCACCTGAAGGTCAAGGTCATATAAAGGTCAAGGTCAAGCATGTGAGTCGTATGGGCTTTGCCCTTCTTGTCTCAATTTTCTCTGATGTTTTTGAGATTGGATACCTGACCTATATATGGTATATAGGGCAAAGTAAGCCCTATCTTTTGATACCAGTTTAGTTGACCTTGCTTCAAGGTCAAGGTCACAGGAGCTCTTCAAAGTTGGATTGTATACATATTTTGAAGCGACCTTGACCCTGAACTATGGAAGATAACTGTTTCAAACTTAATAATTATGTGGGGCACATGTTATACTTTCATCATGAGACACATTTGGTCACATATCATCAAGGTCAAGGTCACTTTGACCCTTATGAAATGTGACCAAAATGGGGTAGTGAACCACTAAAAGTGACCATATCTCATGGTAGAAAGTGCCAATAAGCACCACTGTGCTTCCTATGTCTTGAATTAATAGCTTTGTGTTGCATGACCTTGGATGACCTTGACCTTGGGTCAAGGTCACATGTATTTTGGTAGGGAAAATGTGTAAAGCATTTCTTAGTGTATGATGTCGTTGGTAGGTTTAGTTGTTTGACCTTGACCTTGAAGGTCACCTGAAGGTCAAGGTCATATAAAGGTCAAGGTCAAGCATGTGAGTCGTATGGGCTTTGCCCTTCTTGTTCTATCATGCAGAAAACAAAGATGGTAAAAAACAAACTGCATGCTGTCCCATCTTCCCTGCCCTATGAGCACTCAGGAAACGCAGTACTTGTTTTTAAAAAAGCCTTCTCAGGGAATGAGAAACTTGATTCATGTTCATTCAGGCCTCTTCTATTAAAGATTTTTAAAGACCTACAGACCCCCTTTTTGACTCACATGCGAAGCAAATGTGAGTCTATGTACTCACCCGTTTTGTCCGTCCGGGCGTCCGGGCGTCCGAAAACTTTAACGTTGGATTTTTCTCAGAGACTATTAAGTCTATCAATACCAAATGTGGCATGATGGTGTATGATGACAAGGCCTCAAAAAAGCATACATAGTGACTTGACATTGCTTTAAGGTCAAGGTCGCAGGGGCCGTAAATGTTGTCTAAAAAACAGCCATTTTTCACATTTTCTCAATTTTCTCTGAAGTTTTTGAGATTGGATACCTGACCTATATATGGTATATAGGGCAAAGTAAGCCCTATCTTTTGATACCAGTTTGGTTGACCTTGCTTCAAGGTCAAGGTCACAGGAGCTCTTCAAAGTTGGATTGTATACATATTTTGAAGCGACCTTGACCCTGAACTATGGAAGATAACTCTTCCAAACTTCATAACATTGTAGTACACATGTTATACTTTCATCATGAGACACATTTGGTCACATATCATCAAGGTCAAGGTCACTTTGAACCTTATGAAAGGTGACCAAAATGGGGTAGTGAACCACTAAAAGTGACTATATCTCATGGTAGAAAGTGCCAATAAGCACCATTGTGCTTCCTATGTCTTGAATTAACAGCTTTGTGTTGCATGACCTTGGATGAATGTGTAAAGCATTTCTTAGTGTATGATGTCATTTCTATGTTTATTTGTTTGACCTTGACCTTGAGGGGCACCTGAAGGTCAAGGTCATGTAAAGGTCAAGGTCAAGCATGTGAGTCGTATGGGCTTTGCCCTTCTTGTTTGAAGTTGCTGTAACCACAACTTTTTCTTTTTACCTAACTGTTTTCTATCACATATTGTCAGAATTTGGAATCTACCCTGTCTTTGACTCCCAGGTCTGGCAGTGCCCCTTGTCGGAGTCAATGCCTTCGCCACTGCAAAGGACCTCATCGACAAGATGGTGACGGTGAAGTGAGTGTCTTTTGTATATCAGTTGGGTCTGATAGAGTTCTCATTCTTAAAAAGAAGGGTTGTGATAGTGTGAGAGAGAGAAGGGGAGGGACGAGAGATTGACAAGAAGAAGGGTTGTGATAGTGTGAGAGAGTGGAGGGGAGGGACGAGAGATTGACAAAAAGGGTTGTGATAGTGTGAGAGAGAGGAGGGGAGGGACGAGAGATTGACAAGAAGAAGGGTTGTGATAGTGTGAGAGAGAGGAGGGGAGGGACGAGAGATTGACAAGAAGAAGGGTTGTGATAGTGTGAGAGAGAGGAGGGGAGGGACGAGAGATTGACAAGAAGAAGGGTTGTGATAGTGTGAGAGAGAGGAGGGGAGGGACGAGAGATTGACAAGAAGAAGGGTTGTGATAGTGTGAGAGAGAGGAGGGGAGGGACGAGAGATTGACAAGAAGAAGGGTTGTGATAGTGTGAGAGAGAGGAGGGGAGGGACGAGAGATTGACAAGAAGAAGGGTTGTGATAGTGTGAGAGAGAGGAGGGGAGGGACGAGAGGTTGACAAGAAGAAGGGTTGTGATAGTGTGAGAGAGAGGAGGGGAGGGACGAGAGATTGACAAGAAGAAGGGTTGTGATAGTGTGAGAGAGAGGAGGGGAGGGACGAGAGATTGACAAGAAGAAGGGTTGTGATAGTGTGAGAGAGAGGAGGGGAGGGACGAGAGATTGACAAGAAGAAGGGTTGTGATAGTGTGAGAGAGAGGAGGGGAGGGACGAGAGATTGACAAGAAGAAGGGTTGTGATAGTGTGAGAGAGAGGAGGGGAGGGACGAGAGATTGACAAGAAGGGTTGTGATAGTGTGAGAGAGAGGGAGGGACGAGAGATTGACAAGAAGAAGGGTTGTGATAGTGTGAGAGAGAGGAGGGGAGGGACGAGAGATTGACAAGAAGAAGGGTTGTGATAGTGAGAGAGAGAGGAGGGGAGGGACGAGAGATTGACAAGAAGAAGGGTTGTGATAGTGTGAGAGAGAGGAGGGGAGGGACGAGAGATTGACAAATGCTTCCTGGTATTTGATGCTGGTTGTGTGAAGTCATTTGTTTTTTGCTGTCTCTCTCCATGGGACTTGTAGTTATGCCATCTCATCCTGACATGCAAACACACACACATACACACACTCACACACACTCACACACACTCACACACATGCACACACACACACACTCACATACACACACACACTTTGTGGTTGTCTGATTGTTCTTGGTGGAGACTGTAATATTTGCACTTGCCAAACTCACTTGTTGAGCTGGGGGAGGTTCACTGATGCAGACAACCACATCCTCTGATTTCACACCCAATTCCCCCAAACACGCACATACACACATTTGCACACTGGCACACACACACACACATGCATGCACATATATACACACACAAATATGCACACACACCCATATCCACACATACATATGCACACACTCATGCACATGCATAGACATGCACATTATTGCAAATACACACACACACACACATTCACATGCATACACACACATACACATGCATGCACATATATACACACACTTGATGGTTTACCCGTCTCCACCTTTTCCCGTCTCCACCTTTTCCATTTCCCTCTCCCCCTAAATAACCGTACTGTAGATACTTTTCCCCCCAACCACCACCACCCCCCCACCCCCCCCTCCCCCCCCCGGCCTCCCCCCCCCCCAGTCTCACACACACGCACACACACCCCGGTCTCACACACACACACCACCCCCCCCCAGTCTCACCCTCACCCCCCCCCCCCCCCCGGCCTCACCCCACCTCCCGGCCTCACACACACACACACACACATACACCCCGTTCTCATCACATCACCCCCCCACCCCCGGTATCACCCCCCCCCCCCCGGCCTTACCCCTCCCCGGTCTCACCCCACCCCCTCACATTCACCAAACATCAACTCGTGATGAAATGAGCGAGCTCGGACTCGTAAAACCTCGTGCATCGCGAAGCACATGTTGGAGCCGAGTTGCCTCCCTTTACCCTCAACAGTCCCACGACTAAAAAGTTCCAGACGCAATATCTCCGGAACGGTCGGAGGTATGCTTTCCAAAACGCGACGACTACCCCCATCAAATCATAGGGGAGATCCATGCACGGGCGGCCGAACGCATAGACTGGATGAATACACAGATGGATACACAGATACACAGACACGAAACCGTTTGGGTTTTATATATACATGTATAGATACAAAAGTATGCACACACACGTATCGTATCCACCCACATCCATATGCACACACTTATGCACACACATAGACATGCACACACATAGATGCACATACACACCATGAGTATGCATGAGCACACACATACACACTCACACATGCTTGTATAGATACATATGCACACACACATATGCATACATGCACACAAACACACACACACAATACACTCATACACACAATACACTCACACACAAATACACTCACACACACACACACACACACATATCCATAATACACCCTAACACACTCACATACACAAACACACACATCACACACACAAATACATGCACACACCACATCACCCTCAGCCCCTCAACCACACCCATCACCCACGCCCACTCCCAGCTCCACCACCCCTTCCCCTACACCCCTGCACCCCCCTCCCCTACACACCCCCACCCCTGCACCTCCCACCCCCTTCACACCCCCACCCCTACACCCCCCACCCCTACACACCCCCACCCCTGCACCTCCCACCCCCTTCACACCCCCACCCCTACACCCCCCTCCACTACACACCCCCACCCCTGCACCTCCCACCCCCTACACCCCCACACCCCCACCCCTACACCCCCCACCCCTACAAACCCCCACCCCTGCACCCCCCACCCCTACAAACCCACACCCCTACACACCCACACCCATCACCTCCCCACCCCTACACCCCCGACCCCTACAATCCCCCACCCCTACAAACCCCCACCCCTACAAACCCCCCCCCCTACAAACCCCCACCCCTACAAACCCCCACCCCTACAAACCCCCACCCCTACAAACCCCACCCCTACAAACCCCCACCCCTACAAACCCCCACCCCTACAAACCCCCACCCCTACAAACCCCCACCCCTACAAACCCCCACCCCTAACCCCCACCCCTGCACCCCCTACCCCTACACATCATCCTCTACACCCCCCCCACCCCTACACACCCCCATCCCCTGCACCCCCCACCCCTACAAACCCACACCCCTACACACCCCCACCCCTACACTCCCCACCCCTACACCCCCACCCCTACAAACCCCCACCCCTACAAACCCCCACCCCTACAAACCCCCATCCCTACAAACCCCCATCCCTACACACACCCATCCCTACACACCCCCACCCCTACCCCCCCACTCCTACAAACCCCCACCTCTACACACTCCCACCTCTACACACACCCACCTCTACACACACCCACCCCTACACCTCTTCACCCCCACCCCTACACCCCCCACCCCTACACTCCCACACCCCTACACCCCCCACCCCTACACCCCCCACCCCTACACTCCCCACCCCTACAACCACCCTGACACTCCCCACCCCTACACCCCCCACCTCTACACCCCCAATCCTTCACCACCCACCCCTACACACCCCTACACCCCCCACCCCTACACCTCCCCACCCCTACACACCCCCCCACCCCTACACCTCCCCACTCCTACAAACCCCCACCCCTACACACCCCAGTGACAGTGGATGCTGTGTGTGTGCAGGGAGGAGTACATTGCCCTGGCCATCCTGAGACTGATAGAGCTGGAGAAGGCGGTGGTGGAGGGCGCGGGGGCGGTGGGCCTGGCAGCCATTCTGGAAGGTCTGGTGCCCGAGCTTCAGGGAAAGAAGTGAGTACTGATGCCACTGATTGATTATGATGATGATGATGATGATGATGATGATGGTGATGGTGATGATGATGTCTAAAGGCCTTCGCACACGAGGCAACTCCACTCGGGCAACTCGATTGCTCGCCATATATTGCTTCGTGTGCGATGTCGGTTGAAAGCAACTGGCATTCCAAGCAACTTTCCATGCCACCAGCAACTGAGTTGCTCGTGTTAAAACCTGTTCTAGTTTTGAGGGCAGTTGCGTGTCACTCTCTGTGAATCCACCAATCACCGGGCGACTTTAGAGCCTCATTCTCGCGTTCTCGCGACTATTGCACAATTAAATGGCGGACATGTCTATGGTTTGCACAGAAAACGCTGTATTTGGGGATGCTAGAAACCCATCCAAAGAAAATGTAAGCCATGAACAGCATTAATTTATCAAAGCTGTATGTTGAATGCATCAATAGGTCGTGAAAGCTCCTACATTTTAAAAATGGAAATGGAGGTCGACGCATCTACACGACGAAGCGTCACATTGTGTACAAAGCTAGTGTTGTCTGATACCACGAATACGATACATTTAAATTGCATCTGTGTTATGAAAATACTGTTCAGATTAAATTGATTAATTAATTGAGGCCCAACCAGCTGCAACACTTTCTGAAAATGTTCATGGCTCATTCGAAGGAAAGTTCTTGTTGCCTTGAGATCCTCGTTGAGGAGCTCTTGTAGCAGACACGAGTAGGCACCATGCCTTGGTCGTTTTGTCAACCATTCACGAGACCAACACGATCTTTTTCTCTTTTTACTTTGCTCGGCAATTATAAGTATTGCAGCAGCAGCTGCAACATCATCATTAGATGACGAAGTACTGTCGCCATCGTCACTCTAAGTTTCAGTCATGCTAGGGCAAGCCTTCGGGGGAGAGATGCAGAGCATCTTGAGTGCAAGCGCGGGAATTAATACGCTTCCATAAATACGTGGCGAGAGGTGAAAGGTCACAGTGGAAGCGTGTGTGAGCTCAGTCTCCAGCATTGCCTGCCACATGGCAAGCAACCGGCCGCAAGCAACATGGCAAGAGACTTTGGTTGCCTCGTGTGCGAAGGCCTTAAGATGTATTATTGACAGTGATGATGATGAAAGGGATGATGATGAAAGTGATGATGGTGGTGGTGGTGGTGGTGGTGGTGGTGGTGGAGGTGGTGGTGGTGATGATGATGATGATTGATGATGCTTGGTGGTGCTGGTGGTTGATGATGGCTGGTTGGCTGCTGCTGCTGGTTGGCTGCTGCTGCTGGTTGGCTGCTGATGGTTGATGAATGATGGTTGCTGATGGCTGCTGATAGGTGGTGATGGGGGGTGATGGGTGATGGGTGATGATGATACATTGAACTGCACCTTGTCCTGACTGACTGACTGCAAGAGACAATCCTGCTTGCTTCAGAGTGGTGGTGGCACTGTGTGGTGGCAACATCGACACCACAGCCCTGGGCCGTGTCATTGAGCGAGGTCTGGCCGCAGATGGCCGTCTCATTCGATTCGTGGTGACAGTCAGTGACAGGCCTGGCGGCATTGCTGACCTGACCAAACTGCTGGCCTCTATGGGAGTGAGGTAGGCATCCTGTAGTCTTTGCCCATATGGTGTGTGTATAAATGTGTATTGTCTTGTATTCTCGTGCACTTACTGTGAAGTGTTCTTGAATTTCATCTGTTCTGGTCAGCTTTGCTATTTCAGTCTGTTTGCCTGATTACATGTGCTTTTATTGTGTAGTGACTTGATTCGGTTGTAAATTTTTTCTTTCTCTCTCTGTCTGCTCTCTCTCTCTCTCTGTCTCTCTGTCAATCTTCTCTCTCTCTCTCTCTCTCTCTCTCTCTATATATATATATATATATATATATATCACTCTCTCTCTCTGTCAGTCTTCTCTCTCTCTCTCTGTTTGTTTGTCTCTGTCTGTCTGTCTGTCTCTCTCTCTCTGTGTCTGTTTGTCTGTCTGTCTGTCTGTCTGTCTTTCTCTGTCTCTCTCTCTCTCTGTGTCAGTCTTCTCTCTCTCTGTCTGTCTTTCTCTCTCTCTCTCTCCCTCTCTCTGTCTGTCTGTCTCTCTCTCTCTCTCTCTCTCTCTCTCTCTCTCTCTGTCTGTCTGTCTGTCTGTCTGTCTGTCTGTCTGTCTGTCTGCCTGTCTCTCTCTCTCTGTGTCTCTCTCTGTCTGTCTCTGTCAGACCCCTTCTTCCTTCTTGTTTCCAGCATCAAAGACATCTTCCACGAGAGAGCCTGGCTGAAGTCGGATGTGTTCTCTGTTCAGGTGAGTCTAATTGTCACGAGCCTCTACATAACCTGTATGAATGTTATGTGTGTGTGTGCGTGTGTATGTGTGTGTATGTGTGTGTGTGTGTGTTTGGAGATGCATGTATTCTTGTAATCTGCATGCAGTCATTTCCGATTAATTTGATATTTGAAGTATGAACAGTGTTAGATCAAAATTGTAGAGGTTAGACCCAGTAGAAGATAAGTGTCAAAGTGTCAAGCCCCTGAAGTTTTCATACACAGGTGCTACTTGGTCAAGGTGAGGCAATAACATTGTCATTTTCATGCATGTAAATGAATTTTTCAGGCAAAATATTTGAGGACACGAGCAATTATAGTGTTCCTGGCATGCATTTCAGCAAAAATGTTTAACTGACCCTCATTAACTCATCATGTATTTCTGCATGTATCACCAAAAAGACCCAAGCAAGTTAGGGCTGGTCTTGTGCTGTGGATTATATCGACATGCTTACAGCAACTGCCTCTTGGAGCCTCTGCCTCAGCTGGAATCTACAGTTCTGGCACTGTCAGTAGAATGGCTTGAATGACAGGAGATGACCATTATTTTCACCAGAGATAGCCTTTACAGAGATGACCTGATAATCTCTAACGCTGAAAGCCTTCAGCTGATGTGATCTGTTATTTGATGGGGAAAAGTGCATGATGTACTCATAGGGTCAGTGTAATGATTCGGATCAATGCAGGATATGATTGTTGTCACCCTCATGTGCAGGACTTCATACAGCTTGTGTTGGCAAGACACCCCCCTTGTTAGCTGCATTGATGTTGTGTTCACGCTTTGGGGGCTTGTTCCACTGACACAGCCAGCCCAAGCATGCCGCAGAGAAGATTCTTGTGGTACGAGTGATGCAGTACAAGGAGCCCATTAAGATCTGAGTATAGACCTTTCATGCTGATCTGTTTTCTGGATTCAAATTGCAATGATGTAGGAAGACTTCCTTCAGCTTTCCTCGGTTGTTTTCTCTTATGTGTGATAGTGGAATGCTTGTCACTAGGCAGAAGAAAAAACCTTTAAAACTTTTATGAGCAGATGTATGAAGAGCAGTGATGTAATGACAGCACTTTGAAGTGGTTCCTTCCTGTGCTGCAGGTGAAGTGCGTGGTGGAGACTCGGGATCAGGACCACGCCAACGAGCTGGAGGCCAATTTGCGGTCCCAGTACAAGCAGGTGGTCTGGGGCCCAGTGTACTTCTAAAACAGCTTTGGTTCTCCAGAGCGCCGGTGTCTCGGTGTAGTGAAGGCAGCTCCATGTCCGCATGGCTCTGGCAGCTGCATCTCTGTATTACCTCTGAAGGTGTTTAGTGATACAGTTGGATATATATCTGTGGTTGCAGCTAATATCATGAAGAGACTGCATCACCCATTGTCTGAAATGATTGCTTTTTACTTTTTCCTCAACTATAGCTGTCCTGCTATTCAATATACCTATGAAGTAGATGTATGTCTGTATCTACCTTCATTTAGACCCCTGTACCTATGTACATGTATATCTGAAATGCTTTTCCCTCAGCTAGCCAGGTGGTGCTCCACTATTCATCTTGTCTTTGAAGAGCTGCATCTGTGTGTCAATGAGGCTACGCTTCCCCACTTAGGAAAGAGCCAAAATTTGCTGTTTCAACCTGATGCAGGAGTTTTTCTTTCCCATGTACATATATCTGTAGAGTTGTTGTATCTGCACTGCTGGAAAATCTTTATCTGAAACTATGTACAGTTGTACATTAGAAATGGAGAAATAACTGGAAACTTTTACTCCAGAAGTAGCATGAGATGACCGTGTGTGTGTGTGTGTGTGTGTGTGTGCATGAGTGCATGCACCTCTACTCCTCAGCAGCTAATTGCTTTTCTGTTGTTGTTGTTGTTGCGTACCTGGGCTAAACACTCCCAGGATCACCCAAGTGGGTGAGATGATTGCTTGTGTGACTGTTTTTGAACATCCCGCCATATAGGCAGCCACACTCCGTCTTCAGGGGATTTTGATCATCTGTCGTCGCAGTGAGAGATGTCCACGTTGTTATGGTTACAGGAGGGGCTTACGAACAATAGGCTGAAAAGTTAATCGCCCAGCTATTAACAGTAGCACGAACATACAAGCAAGCATTTTTCTTGTAGGCCGTTGGTTTTTGGCTGAGTCGAACAGAATAACAACAGCCTTTGCCCAAGGCAAGCTTTTCTGTCATTCTTAGCTTCCATAGAGACATCTGTGCCCTGACAATTGGATCTAACGCCTTCTGCGGTCTCCATGTTCTCTCTTAAGGCTGGCCTCATCCAGTTCTAGCTGCCTCTCCAGTTTGCTAGCCTGCCTCTCTGCGGGCCTAGTTCTTAGCTGGCCTGCTCCAGTTCTGAGACTGCTTCTCCAGTTCTAGCTGGGGCCTCTCCAGTTCATAGCTGCCGTCTCCATTCTAGCTGCCTGCTCCATGTATTTTCTAGCTGCCTCTCCATTCTGAGCTGGCCATCTCCAGTTCTAGCTGCGCTGGCTCTGAACAGGTTCTTAGTTGCTGCGCTCATCAGGTGTTCTAGCTTGCCTCTCATCCAGTAGGGTCTAAGAAAGCTGTCTCAGTAAAGCTATGGTGGCTTTGCAGAGGGCATTTGGCAGCAAGCACTCATGAAGCAAGAAGCTTTTCTCAAAGCTGTCAGCCTGTCTGCTGGAATACATGGCAGGAACACTCATGTACATTTCTGACCGTTTTTGACAGCTGTGCAGACAAATCACTATCTTGTAGGAAACTTGGCTATGCTCACTGACCGAACACACCTAGATGTGTGCACACACACAGACTCCATGGGGTTGCATGAAATATACACATTCTGGGATGTAAGAATGTCAATCTTGTGTCCCAGTGATAATAACTCCAAGGAGATTTAATGAAGTGAGGACATGAAAGACATTACACAATAATCATGAAACTAACTGCTATTCCGACAGTCTTTGCAGAAATTTGAAGAAAACATTCAAAAAGCGATCTAAAGCATAGTCAGTCTGTTTCTTTGCTTGGAATCTGTATTAATTTTCTGTGCTTTTGATTAGTCACATGCAAAATATACACCTATATAAAGAGAGAGAGAGAGAGTATTGTCCTGTCTCTCTCTCTCTCTTTCTGTCTGTCTCTCTCTCTCTCTCTCTCTCTCTCCTCTCTCTCTCTCTCTCTCTCTCTCTCTCTCTCTCTCTCTCTCTCTCTCTCTCTCTCTCTCTCTTGTGGTTTGGGCTATATGATGTGCATGCACGTGTGTGTGTGTGTGTGTGTGTGTTTGTTTTGTAGCAGCCAAGGCCCTGTGTTAGACTTGTGTGACCATGCATGATTGAGTAATCCAGGCTAAAAAGTTGTAAATGACAAAATCATATTTTCAACCACTTGATAAAAAAACATTAACCACAAATTCTAGACAAGTGTTGCATGTATGTAGTACACGTAATTAATTTTTTCATTTTAGTGTAAAGCTCCAGGAAACTGTATAGCTCATTCACCTGATCCATCTGCTGGGCAGTTACTCAAAAAAACAGAACCAGTTGCTTTAGCTTAGTTCCTTCATACATTGACTTATACAGTTAGAAATCTATAGTTAACTAATGAGCTTGACCTCTGAAGACTTTATGAGAAGAAAAAAAAATTCTGACTTGGAAACTCCCAAGTTTGTACCAATAATACTGTCTAAAAACCGAACCAAACCTAATCTTTCTGACTTCCTCCTATCCATCCCCTTCTACTAGCCTCACTTTCTCTCCCCCCCCCCCCAGCGCCCCCACCCAGCCCCCTATCCCCCCAGCCCCCTCTCCCCCCCAGCCCCCTACCCCCCCCCTGCGCCCCACCCACCCAGCCCCCTACCCACCCACCCAGCCCCATCCACCTAGCCCCCTAGCCCCCTCCAGCCCCCAACACACACACTTCCACCCCTTTCCCTCAGTTGTATTACAAAATTATTTTGCTTTTCATAATGTTGCCTTTGACAGATTATGTACTTGCTGTGGAAGGAAAAACAAACAAACAAACTTAAGCCTGGTTCACGAATGCATGGTCGCATGTTTGTATGCTCTTTAATGACTTTGTTAGCACAGGATTATTTCCCCTTGAACTCTATGAGTTCACTTGATTTAGCATAATTGATGAACACAACCAAATCATTCTAAAACGGGTTTCCTGCCACAAAGCTTGATATATTTTTAAACATTGGAGCCAATTATTTCAGAGTAGCTGTTGCTGAGTTTTGCGCAACAATTTTAAGTGGTGTACATACTGTACTGCAGAGAGAGCCATTCTCGTGGTCACCGCAGCAACGTCACAGATGGGAGGAAAAATATAAAAAGACTGTTTGGTCCTATGCTGAATGATAACACCACACCTAAGGATGATTGTTATTGACTCACATGCGAAGCAAAAGTGAGTCTATGTACTCACCCGTGTCGTCCGTCCTGGCGTCCGGGCATCTGTGAAAAACTTTAACGTTGGATTTTTCTCGGAGACTATTAAGTCTATCAACACCCAATTTGGCATGATGGTGTATGATGACAAGACGTCAAAAAACATACATGGTGACTTGACCTTGCTTCAAGGTCAAGGTCGCAGGGGCCATAAATGTTGTCTAAAAAACAGCCATTTTTCACATTTTCTCAATTTTCTCTGAAGTTTTTGAGATTGGATACCTGACCTATATATGGTATATAGGGCAAAGTAAGCCCTATCTTTTGATACCAGTTTGGTTGACCTTGCTTCGAGGTCAAGGTCACAGGAGCTCTTCAAATTTGGATTGTATACATATTTTAAAGTGACCTTGACCCTGAACTATGGAAGATAACTGTTTCAAACTTAATAATTATGTGGGGAACATGTTATACTTTCATCATGAGACACATTTGGCCACATATCATCAAGGTCAAGGTCACTTTGACCCTTATGAAATGTGACCAAAATGGGGTAGTGAACCACTAAAAGTGACCATATCTCATGGTAGAAAGTGCCAATAAGCACCATTGTGCTTCCTATGTCTTGAATTAACAGCTTTGTGTTGCATGACCTTGGATGACCTTGACCTTTGATGAGAAGGCCCTTGTGTCATCAGGGCTTTCTAGAGGCATACACTTCAAGAAAATATTTTTGTTTAGTGTTGAGACAGTTTACTTACATTATGCGTGCCATGATATGGGTCGAGTGGTGCATACAATGATCTGAGTCAAGAGTTGGATATATTTTCCAATGTATTAGTTATTACTCCGTGTGATGTTTTATCACCTATGTTCAGGATATCTCATAAGTGTATGTGTATTTTGTGATAGTACCTTCCCCCCCCCCCCCACTAAATGGTTGCTGAATGTGACAATTAGTTTTTTACACCAGTGGGGGTGCATATAGAGAGGGTTATTCATGACCCTTTCCCTTTGTGGTGAAAATATAATTTTCCTATACACTGGGGTTAACTCTGCAAATTTTGCAGAAATCGAGGGTATGCAAAATGACAAGTGTTAAACTTGTGTGCGGTTATAATCTGACAAACGGAATCTCACAAATATTTAACCCATGTACATAAACCTGTTCCTTAGTGAATCTCACAATTTGCCCGGATCGGGATTCCTTTTCCGACAGTCTCTGTTGGGCTGAACACTCAAGATATAAAACTAAGTGCATTTCTGACATTCAGTGAATGCTGAAAGTGTGCAATGCACATGCACTGCAAGCACGGGTTGTCAGAGGTTTGGGTTGGAGGTATATGGAAAGAGGTGGATGGGAAAATAAAGATTTACATCCCTTTGCATTGGTGTCCTACAGTCAGTCTTTCCACTGAAGTGTTGTCTCTGGGCAGGGTGAAAAGGAATATCAGGTGGAAAAACTGGCAGATGAGATCACTACACGCTCCTTTCACTTCGCAAGTCTGAACATATCATCACAGGAGACTGCCATGGAATGTGCGGGGTTCCTCCAATATGGAAAACGCCACACCATGGTTCCAAGTTTTTGTTCTGGTTTCCATGATTAGGCCATCTCATCACCAACAGTGAAGGCAAACACATTTCCTGGAAATTCACAAAGCAGCAAGCACACACTTCAGTCAAATAAATTTTATTTGGCTATGCCAACTGCAAAGCACTGTACATAAAACCCAGTTGAGGAAATGGACATGTCTCTGAGATCATCTAAGAATAATTAACCAAAAATAACATGTTTATAAACATTGTATATCTGGAATTCTCAAGTAAAATGGTCAGCAATGCGGCAAAGCTCCAATTCATTATTCCCAAGGAAATCACTCGATCACTGACAAAATGAAAATACCATCATAATAACGGCACAGTTCCACATTTCACACACACGCACACACACACACTTGGTTTGGAAATGGACAAGCAAGAGCAATACAATAACTCCTCCCAAATCCTTTATTTACTGGCACTTTAAAAACCTGTTGAGGATCAGGAAATGATAATGTCAGTGGATCCAAAAGTTTACAAACCTTGGGGATTATGCAAATTACAAAGAAAATTAATATTGAAAAGAATGATTAAACATGTCAATGACTACACAAAACCTATCACAAACAAATCCATTTTCAAAAATGGAATGAATGTTTATTGCTAAAGGGCCAATCAGCCCTATCGGCTATGTAAGGCCTCAACATTTGATTACAAAAGTAATACTACTAGTATAAGATGAAAGGAATGTATATATTTGTAGTGTATGCATACACACGCAGGTAGCTCTACTCGTATCTTTACCTGTAAACATACAAATAGGTATACGTGCAATCATGGATGACATGTAACAACATTTGTTACCAAAAACTGCATTTGGATATAAAAAGCATACACAAAAGGTATTACAAATATTCAAAACTTGTTATTAAAACCCGTAGTTTTAAAGAAAAAAGTATAGAAAGATCATCTTCACAAAGATCATCTTTAAAAATATCTCAAAGATCATGGACTTGTAAAATTACATCAATATACAGACAGTCCAGGGCAATCCAGCAAAATGTCAAACAGTCTAAGGCAAGTTATATGATGAACATTGTGGTGGAGGTTCTGACCATAAAGAAAGAGGAATGTGTTGAATTTGTGTGTTCTGGAACTTCAGAGATGAACTTTCCTCCATCGATGGAATCATCTTCAAAGGAGAGAAGATACTTATACCACTTGCCATGCGTCCAGAAATAATAAAGAAGATTCACTCCAGCCACCTTGGAATTGAGAAGACAAAGCAGCAAGCTAGAGAAATCATTTTCTGGCCAGGAATGACAAAACAGATCCACAACACAGTCGCAGCCTGTACCATCTGTGCCAGTATGAGCCCAGCAAACCCAAAGGAACCACTCCTATCCCACGAAGTCCCAACTCGACCGTGGCAGAAGTTTGGCACCGATATCTTCAATTGGCAAGACTGATCCTTCCTGATAACAGTAGACTATTACAGCCGCTACTTCGAGATTGATGAGCTCTCCACTACGACAGCCATGTCCATAATCAGAAAGCTATCAGCTCAATTTGCACGCCACGGCATCCCAGAAGTCCTCATCAGTGACAACGGACCACAGTTTGCCTCAGAGGATTTCTCAGACTTTGCTGCAGACTGGGATTTCAAACACATCACCTCCAGCCCTGGCTACCCACAATCGAATGGACTTGCAGAGAAGGCTGTACAGATTGCAAAACGCATCTTGTCCAAAGCTAAGGCTGATGGAAGCAACCCCCTCCTTGCCTTGCTAGAATACAGATCTACTCCAGTTGACAATCTTGCTTCCCCAGCTCAGCTTCTCATGGGTCGACAACTCCGATCCATCCTGCCAACTTCAACAAAACAACTGCAACCCAAGATCATCAACCCCTCAGAAGTAACTACAAGACGAACACACCTGCAAGCCAAGCAGAAGAAAAACTATGACCGAACAGCTCATCAGTTGCCACCTATGAAGACAGGTGACAAGGTATACCTACAGTTGTCCAAGGGAGACAATTGGACACCTGCCCAGATTATGAAGCCATACAGCACCCCAAGATCTTATGTTGTTGAGACAAGTGATTGTCATACCTTCCGCCGCAACCGTCGCTGTCTCAGACCAGAGACATCACCTCACTCAGAAGATCCCCATGAGCAACCCTCAACAACACCTGAACTGGATGAGAACAGCAACCACCCATTATCATGAACCTACTGCACAAGATCCGGACGCCCTGTGAAAGAACCTAAGAGACTGGACTTGTAAAAGACTAAGTAATTGTTTCATCACTCCAAATCAGTATCAAGTAACTCCATTGTTCAGAGACAGTAAATTGATCATGCTAATAAGAATAGAGCTCAATTTTTCAAAACAAGAGAGATGTAACATTTGGTTAAAAATTAACTGCAGAACTAAGGGAAGCAACCCTTCCATAACTGTCCCTTGAATAAGAATTACCTCCCCCTGGAGATCAGATAATCCTCTGTATCAAATGGCTGAATAAACCGGCACGCTGTCCTACCAGAATACTGTCTTGGGTCATCACTACATCTGTGACATACCCAAGAACATTACAGTATTGTTGGATTGAAACAAATGCGGCGACAGCACACTGTCTTGATTACTCTGCAGGATTCTGTCCGAGGCATGTCCTTGCAGATGAAGTCCACAATGCGATTATGCCTTGCTTGATACATTCTGTTGTATATTTAGTACAGCCATTCAAGATATGAGAGGCTGTCTTTGGGGTTATGGCACAGGGCACAAGATTTTGGTTACACTGCGGGGTAGTATGTTGCTTGCAGGCTGTTGCATTGCAGCAGTTGCAGTCTGCCCCTGATGATGAAGCGCACAACGCTGTCTTTCAATTTTGAGTTCAGCAAGAAAGCCGACGATAGCTTGTGGTCTGCTGTGGTTGCTTCCCTTCGGATCCTGCCTTGGGAGTGCTTCTCTCTCCATGCCTCGGCGTGCTCGGCCAGGTGCTTGCGTTTGATGATGGTGGAGGCACGGGTCACAACACTGACAGCCTCATCTACCTCCACGTGCAACGCGTAGCGATCTTCTGAGTCTTTCAGCAGACGTGCTTTCTCGCGCATGCAAACTTCATTAATGTGCACCCAGTCTGACTTCGTCCAGTTCACTTTGCTGTTCTTCTGGATTTTTCCTACAGGGTTGGTGCGAAAACCTGCAAATGCATTTTTCTCATTTGGCGACGCGTGCGGCACTTTGCGTTTATGCATGTGTAGATTGAGTGACATTCGGGCCGTTTCTCGCACCTGCCTATCATCACTGTTCATTACTGACAGGGTGAAAGACAGCCACGTCGCGTTGTAGATGACGTGAGGGTTCATTAGACCGAGTCCACCTTCTCCCCTGGGGCAGAACATGAAGTCTCGATTGGAGTTGTTCAGCAGGAGTCATTTCCTCACATATCTGACGATTTCGCTCTCCAGTTCGCCCTGGCACTTCTCTGTGAAAGTGAGATTGGAGAAATTAAAGTTCAGTCTAGATGAGCCCATGATACTAATCGCCTGGAGCTTCACTGTCACCGGCAGGGGGGCTGCGTCGATTTTCTTCAAGGTCTTTTTGAATTCCTCTGCTACTCTTTCTGCTTGCGATGTTGCTGCAGTGTTGCTCAGGTTGATGTCATAGCCGAGGTAACAGTAAGGCTGATCTTTAGAGTACACAGGCAGCGAGGATCCTTGAATGCAGAATTGAGCATCACTGGTCTTGTCTTTCTTATTCCAGTTGTTTCCCGTTCTCCTTCCATGGAAAACTCCACATTTCTGATGTTTTACTTGCATTCCTGACATTTGCATGAATTCCTCAGTTTTTCTTACCGCAATTCAACAATGCATACATACATACATACATACATAATGTGGCAGGATGCCAGAGTAATGACCCGCCACTAGGGAGGGCGCGCGAGTCTGCCGGGACTACGGGTAGAAGCCAAGTAAAATCATAGTAAAATGACTTAGGGCTCTTACCGTAGTCGCTCGTAGACGTAGACGCTTTGAATTCTTCGTTCTGTAATGCACACTGAAGGACGGCGATGCCGCCTTTTATGTGCTCACCCAACCAATCCAATTGGTTCTTCCGGGGTGAGCACTAATCAGTGTATTGACAGGTCGACTGCCCTCCAAGGGCGCTTCCTACTACACTTCTTGAGAGAGGGTGGTGGGTGGTGGCTTTCATTGATGGAGGTCAGGAGGAGTTCATTCCATGGCAGCAGAAATCTCCATGAGGCGCACGTATTCACCTGTAGTGGTCATAAACCCGAGATCTCTGTTCAGTCCGGAGTGGTTGGAGTCAAACGTCTTCCTGAACCTTTGCTCAGTCACTCGGCGCTGCCGAGTGTCGTGCATGTCACCCTTGAGCACGCCCACAAGCATAATCTGATGTGGCATGGCCTGGCAGGTTGAAACGAGTCATCTGTGTATGTATGACATGGAAAAAAATCAACCACAGACACACAGTTCGTGTTCAAAAAGGTTTTATTCAAATGAATAATCTGCAAACATACAAGAGTTAGGTGGTGCACATATCAAGAATTGACACTTCCCCTGAGCACCAGATTTTACACCAAAAAAATTGAGGTAAATTGGTAACATTGTAGAAAGTTGTTTCCCTGAGAATGGCGGCCAAGCCCATGCTGGTGCAATGAACTCCACAGCAGCACACAAACGGCAGTTTCAGCTGGACACCAACAGGTCTCGAAAGCAAATCTCCAATTGCATCATTTCACATGAGAGAAATTCTGTACAAAGATTCTCACGGGCCCACTAACATTCCTGCAGTTCTTGGGAACACTCCCTTCAGCCTCAGCAGCTTGGGATCAGACCATCACTCCATGCAGGATTAGCTTTAGCTCCATACTAACAATGGCCGGAGATGCGTTCTCGTCACTTCCGAACGGGCCAAGCAAAAAATCTTAATACCCGCCACCTTTGCAGGATAAAAACAGGAATGCATTTAGTAGAATAATAATAATATAATAATGAATAGCATTTGTATAGCGCACTTCTGTACAACTCAATGCGCTGACATAACCACATTCACACGCAGACATTCATCAACAAGCTTACCAACATAATACAAAAACATAATACAACTTACAGACCTGAGAATGGATACAACAACATACATGATCATGAGAAGAAAAACCTACAATCAAACAAAAGCCAGTCGAAACATGTGAGTCTTCAGTTGTGACTTAAAAATAGGTAAAGTGGGTGCGCCACGCAGGCCAGCCGGCAGCGAGTTCCAGACAGAGGGGGCATTGAAACTAAAACTACGCTCACCAAAAGATTTTGTACTACGTTTAGGAATTTTGAGAAGCTTTTCATTTGCTGAACGGAGAGAACGGGATGGTTGATATGTGCTAAGGGATGCCGAAAGATACACAGGAAGCGTACCATCAAAATGATGGTAGGCCAAAACAGCAATTTTGTACTGGCAGCGGAATTTCACAGGAAGCCAGTGTAGATGCCTAAGCATGGGCGTCACATGATCACGTTTTCCCTTCCTGAGCACGAGACGCGCTGCGCTGTTTTGAACGTGCTGCAGACGGTTCAATTGTTCTGCTGGAAGACCCGCCAATACTGAATTACAATAATCCAGCCTTGAAGTGACCCTGGCAGTGACCAGTCTAACACACGCTGTGTCAGAAAGATATTGGCAAATGGATGCAATGCAGCGTAGTTTAAAAAAACAGGCACTGCAAGTACTGCTGATCTGTTTACTCATCGACAATGTCTGGTCAATCTGAACACCGAGGTACCTAACCGAGCTCTGGAATGGAATAGAGCTACCCCCAATGACAGTGGAATCACTCTCGATAAGCCTGAGACTTGACCGTGACTCAACAGACATAACTTCAGTTTTATCTGTATTGAGCTTGAGTTTGTTGCAGTTCATCCATGCGAGTACATCATCAACACATGTCTTGATATCTGACTGTACATAAGGAAATTCCTCGACTGCTGAGCTCTTCGACAACTCTGTGTCATCTGCATATTTCTGAAAATCACACTCATGCTTAGCTATCACATCTGAAAGGGGTTGCGAGTACAGAGTGAACAAAACTGGTCCTAAGACCGAGCCTTGCGGGACACCAAAAATCAATGGAGAGGGGCTGACAAAACGCCATCAACAATGACGGACTGTGACCGATCACGAACGTAGGAAGCAAACCAGTCCAGGACAATACTGTGAACTCCAAACGACAGCTCCAGGCATTTGAGGAGTATGGAGTGGTCCAGCGTGTCAAACGCGGCACTGAGGTTCAATAACGCCACCAATGACAGGCGTTTCTCATCTGCACTTACAAGCAGACCATCGAGGACACTCAGCGCGGCGGTCTCAGTGCTGTGCCCCTTCTTGTACGCAGACTGGCGTGCGTCCCACAGATCATTTTCAGACAGAAGTGCCTGCAACTGAGCTAACACAACCTTCTCAAGGATCTTTGAAATAAAAGGGAGATTTGACACTGTTCGATAATTTTTCTGAACATTACAATCTAAGCCAGGCTTAGAAGACATATGTGTCCATGCCTTTTGAGGAATAAATATGGTGGTATACATTTGCGTAAAATCATTCAGATAGATTACAACTTGAAATCATGGAGAATATTAATGATCCATTGGCGTGTCCCGACGCCGTAGCTAGCAGGCGTGCACAGTGGAAATGTGATGAATGGCGAAACCTGTCGTCAGCTGGAGTCACAGCTATGTTCTTCAATCGGCAATGGCTGTCCATTTTCAGGTCTCTGCGAGTTATAAAAGTAAAACTTACCCCATCATTAACAACTCATTTTCAGATCTGTGTACAAATTATAAAAGTAAAATTTATCCATTATCAATATTCTCAGTGATTTATTGTTGTAATCAAACTGTCTCCTTCGTTTGATGCTAATTTTTACCATCATCGACCGATCTTTATCCCTCAATTATAAAAGTAAAACTTATCCATGATTAATATTCTCTGTGATTTATTATTGTAGTGATATGTCTCCATGGTTTCATGCAATTTTTTACCATCATCGACCGATCTTTACTTCTATGATATGCATATCAGCTCATATCCTCGTGGCTGCTGCTATTTTTAGATTTATCACCTATCCCATCCACCCCGTGGACCAGTCTCCAGCCATCAACAATGTTTATCCAAAAAGGCCTTACACCTTATTCAAAACACAACTTGCACATAAATACAACAAAACATGAACTGAAATGTATCAAGACAGTCAGCCTTGCACTTGAACAAAGGATAGTGATACACTAGAGTCTCAGCAACAACACAACAGTCAGCCCTGCACATAAACAAAGGATAGTGATACACTAGAGTCTCAGCAACAACACAACAGTCAGCCTTGCACTTGAACAAAGGATAGTGATACACTAGAGTCTCAGCAACAACACAACAGTCAGCCCTGCACATAAACAAAGGATAGTGATACACTAGAGTCTCAGCAACAACACAACAGTCAGCCTTGCACTTGAACAAAGGATAGTGATACACTAGTCTCAGCAACAACACAACAGTCAGCCTTGCACTTGAACAAAGGATAGTGATACACTAGAGTCTCAGCAACAACACAACAGTCAGCCTTGCACTTGAACAAAGGATAGTGATACACTAGAGTCTCAGCAACAACACAACAGTCAGCCCTGCACATAAACAAAGGATAGTGATACACTAGAGTCTCAGCAACAACACAACAGTCAGCCTTGCACTTGAACAAAGGATAGTGATACACTAGAGTCTCAGCAACAACACAACAGTCAGCCCTGCACATAAACAAAGGATAGTGATACACTAGAGTCTCAGCAACAACACAACAGTCAGCCTTGCACTTGAACAAAGGATAGTGATACACTAGAGTCTCAGCAACAACACAACAGTCAGCCTTGCACTTGAACAAAGGATAGTGATACACTAGAGTCTCAGCAACAACACAACACTCAGCCTTGCACTTGAACAAAGGATAGTGATACACTAGAGTCTCAGCAACAACACAACAGTCAGCCCTGCACATAAACAAAGGATAGTGATACACTAGAGTCTCAGCAACAACACAACAGTCAGCCTTGCACATGAACAAAGGATAGTGATACACTAGAGTCTCAGCAACAACACAACAGTCATTGATTTTGCATCAGGACCCCAGTATGTAGTAGAACAAAGGATAGTGATACACTAGAGTCTCAGCAACAACACAACAGTCATTGATTTTGCATCAGGACCCCAGTATGTAGTAGAACAAAGGATAGTGATACACTAGAGTCTCAGCAACAACACAACAGTCATTGATTTTGCATCAGGACCCCAGTATGTAGTAGAACAAAGGATAGTGATACACCAGAGTCTCAGCAACAACACAACAGTCATTGATTTTGCATCAGGACCCCAGTATGTAGTAGCACAAAGACTGAAGTAGCCTTCACCTCGGAGATGCTTTTCTGGGAGAGGATATGCATCTTTCAGAGGAAGCTGAAAGCAGATCTTTTGATATTGCTAGATTTGAAGAATATTAGCTTTGATTTGGAGTTGATCCCTTAGAAATCATGGAGGTTGGTGACATGTCAACTGGTTTATCTTTTAATCAAGGAACTCTGTTCATTGGTTGGTTGGATACTGATTGTGCTAATTGGATTTTTGTTTTGTATATTTGTTTATGAATTGTGACCAGTTTTCACAAACTGAGTCTTAACTTGCACACAGCAAAAACGCAGTAGAGGCTAACAAAGGTAATGCCGAGGGTGGATTTTGTGCATTTTCATGTTTGGCAAAATTGAACCCTATATACACTTAATTTTGATAATCTAATGTTGGAAAGTTTCTCTTAAGCTTAAAAAACACCCCAAAATGGTTTTTATAGCACCTACCCATCAGCAGAAAAAGATTTGCTTAGTCTCAATTAGCCCATTTTAGCTGGTCGTTTTCCTCCGGTAACCATAACTGGATGTCACTGAATATTTTGCCAGTATTACCGATGAGGAGAGTGAGGATGAATCTCACGAGATCAGCAACAGAGCAGGTGATCCATCAGACACAGAGATCCACCAACCACTTATTAGTGTTGGTGATTTAGGACAAGCTGAAGTGGCAGGCAGCAAAGACCGTGACAATGCTGTGCCAGGATTACTCCAGAAAGCCCGGACTCGATCAAAGTTGCATCCTTTCCCAGTGCCGATCATTTGTTTTAATCTTCATTTTCAAGCTTGCACGCATGTTAAACAAAAGCTTCGATTCAATGTCTCCTAATTTTTATTTTTTTTAATATTTTTTTTTTTGGGGGGGGGGGTGTTAATGCATGCTGATACAATCATTTGTTGTCAAGATCAAATATTTTTCAATTTATCCCTCTAGGTTTACTGGAGGTCCTCACATCTTTATCTGACTGTCTGTCTGTCTGTCCGTCTGTCGGTGTGTGAGTGTGTGTGTCTGCCTGTCTGTCTGTAAGTCCCGTCTTAACGGCTGATATCTCAAAAACTACTGGACGGATTTCCTCGACATTTTGCACACTTACTGGAAGTTAGGTTCGATTGAATGTATCAAATTTTCAGAATCGAGGTTTGAAAAGAAAGTGACTTTTTAAACGTTTTGGTGTTGCAAAAAAGGCAAGGGACGGAACTCTGTCCCGACTCAAGGGAAGTTTTGGCATGTGTGACGTGATCATTTGACATTGAATAACGTGACGTAATTTCGATGAGATTGGACATTAGTGAAGGAGAAAGAAGGATTTTTTATCCCTCCAGGTTTACTGGAGGTCCTCACAGCTTTATGGATTAGCTCACTCGGTACTCGCGTCTAATTTTTTTTTGTCGCTGGGACATGCTTGGTTGTAGGGGATGCGCGTACGGATTCGAATCCGCATAGAAGCTTCTTTTTTTTAATGTGTGAATGGTATTCGAGAGAGAGAGAGAGCCACCCCACCCATTGTTGTACACGTGAGAGGTTGCAGGTTCGAACCTTACTTCCCCCCCCCCCTCTTTTCTCGAGAGGTTGCGGGTTCGAATCCAATCTCTTTTTTTTATATGCCAAAACCTGGAAGTTTAGCGCCAGCAGTTTTTATTTATCATTCTATGTTCAGAAATAGATTTTCTCTACCAACCTGCCAAATTTTGAGCTGATGCATGCTTTAAAAAGGCCCGTTTCTGATTAAAAACTGTGGATAACATTGTTAAATATTTGACCCTTGGTTTCTCAAAATAGCCCCACAACACACCACCTCTTTGAGTGAGCATAACTTGAAGACTTTTAGGAGTAGAAATTTGATTTGTATATATCAAATGAAAGATTGTTTTTTTTTGCAAATTTTGAAAATACATGTATAAATATATCAAAATCTCATTTTTGTGAGTTAAGACTCAGTTTGTGAAAATGAGTCACAATTGTGTTGTACTGCGTAATCATGTGTGTAAGATAAAATATTGCATCCTTTTTGTTAACAGAGACTTTGTATTTTCTTTTACTCTTGTCATGTCTCCTGTATGTGTCAATAGTGGTCTGCTCAAGACTAACCATATGGGTGCCGAGTAGAGAAGTCTACCCAGGGCATGACAGCCATGCTGAATTCTGTATCCTTGGGGTTTTCCTTTTTCCCTTCACTAGACAAAGCACACTGCAAACAACAGCTCCTGCAGTCAGCCCCCACTGCTTGTGCCATACCAACCTGAAGCTGATGAGAAGCAAATGGCTCTACATCATGGCCAAATACTCGAGGTGGTCATAGGGCCTTTCATAGTCCTGTCCAAAGCAGATCACATCCACCAAAGGTTTCAGAGCGTCCCTCAAGGCCTCTCTGTCCTCCTCAACACGGCCGATGAAGCCAACATCAAGATACTTGAGCTTGGTGCTTCGACAACCTTTCTTCTTGCTCTGCATTTGAGTGATCAAGATGAGTAGGTCATCTGCTAGCAATCCGGTGTCCCTATAAAGACACAAAGATAAAAGGTTGTAATCATGAATGAGATTAATGTAAACTATGGCACAAGTCAAAACATGTGGTGGGGCTCGACTAGATTGTATGGGTTTTGATGAAACACACCCTTCGTACATGAAAGAGAAAGACAGAATGAATGAATGGAGTTTGACAGCCTATCAGTCATTATACGCTATTTGAGGTCATTGATAATGAAATCACAAAAGCTGGTCAAAGTAAGGACAAGTCAATATCTCCCTTCGTTCTTTGCCTTTTATGAATTGCAAAGGTAAGAGCTGTGGGTCAATTCTTACCCACAACCCACAGGAAAAACAGAAATCTTTTAGTAATGGAATCTTTGCATGAAGCTGATACTTGATTTTTTTCTCCACAGGAGACAAAAGAGACAAATGGATTTCCAGTACAGACGGGCCATTTCCACTGTTTTCCAGGACAAATGCAAATATTCCAGAATGGTGAGCAGCTCCAGGCCTCGGAGGAAAATGTCATCCATCTGACTTTTCCTGATCAAAGATAATGATGTACATGATGAGTTTGATATGAAAAGTCCTTCACTCATTCACACAAACCAAAGCACATACCACACCACCAAACAGCTTCCCCCTTCTCTCCTGCACACACCCATCCACACACACCCATCCACACACACCCATCCGCACACACCCATCCGCACACACCCATCCGCACACACCCATCCGCACACACCCATCCGCACACACCCATCCGCACACACCCATCCACACACACCCATCCACACACATCCTCCCAGGCACACTTAATCACACTTAATCACACTTCTATGCAAAGATAGGCTTACATCAGTTCAAGCTTCTCCAGCACAGTGTCTTGACTCAGGACTGTCTCCAGGATTTTGTAGGAGGTCTCACCTGTTGGGAGGGTGGCAGAGATCTTTGACATGCAACGTATGAGGCACCAGTCAGTACTTGACACTTGGACATCCAAATGAGCATGCACAGATACACACATACACACACACACATGCACACACATGCACACACACGCACACAAACACATACACACAAGAACATGGTGCAAGAATATCACACACAGGTACACACATGCACACACACACAAACACACGCACACACACATAAAAGAACATGATGCAAGAATGTCACACGCATTCACACATATCCATGTATGAATACATAAATGCGCACACACTTGTACATGTGCAGAAACATGATACACAATCATGCAAAAACTAGAATATAAAAGATATTGCACAGACACTTACACATGCATGGATGCATAAATATATAATTGCACACATGTTTTTGGCATTGACAACACAGCACTCTCCTTCCTGAAATCATATATCTCAGAACGTAGGCAGACTGTTTTGATCCAGGGTATAGCTTCTGATCCTGCCCCGCTAAATTACGGAGTCCCACAGGGCTCGGTTCTGGGTCCTCTGCTGTTTCTACTGTACACCCAACCACTTTCCAACGTAATTGACAGTCATTCATTCTCTCACAGTGAATTTGCTGATGACACGCAACTCTACAACTCCACTCATCCCAGTCAAATCCAACTTCTTCTCTCTGCAAGTGAACTTTGTATTTCTGATGTGAAACAGTGGATGACACAGAACAAACTCAAACTTAATGATTCAAAGACCGAAGCTCTCCTGGTTGGCGGTAGAGGCGAATTCGATCAGGCCCTGAAACTAACCATAGGCCAGAGTGAGATAGAATTCTCAAAGTCTGTTAGGAACTTAGGTGTCATGTTCGATGATGATCTTTCTATGAGAGTTCATGTGAACAAAGTTTGCCAGTTAGCTTACTACGAGTTAAGGAAAATTGGCACTATTCGTCACTATCTTTCACAACAGGCCACTCAAACCCTTGTCACTTCCCTTGTTCTGTCCCGTCTTGATTATGGAAATTCTCTTCTTGCCGGCATTCCTGGCACTCTGCTAAACAAACTGCAAAAAGTCCAAAACACTGCTGCTAGACTAATCTTTAGATGTCCCAAGAGAACTCCCACATCCAAACTCCTTCGTGCACTGCATTGGCTCCCCGTCGCTCAGAGGATAGAGTATAAGCTAGCCATTATGTGTTTCAACTTCTTCAATCAAACTGCACCACACGCACTCAAAGAAATTCTCACTGTCTACACCCCCGCTAGAAATAACCGTTCAGCTGCAGACACCAAAACGTTAAATGTCCCCCGTCGCAAAAAGATAACCCAAGGACAGCGAGCTTTTTCCTACATCGGCCCTGTAACATGGAATAGCCTACCTTTCCCTGTCCGTCACTCTAATTCCATGTCCCAGTTCAAAACCTCCCTCAAGACACACCTGTTCCGGTCAGTCTTTCCTGACGAGCAGTGAAGGCGCCTCTTTTATGTTTCGTGTTTTGCCTGCTACTTAATTAATTGTATTGTATTTAATTGTTCTTTTTATTTCAATTGTATAGTATGTGAGTGTTAGAATGTTTTGTATGAGTGTAGACTTTATCATTGTACACGCCATGAGCTTGCTATTAGGGAAGGTATGTGCGTTATAAATAGTCTGTATTATTATTATTACACATACACACACACACACGCACACACACGTACACACACATGTACACACACATGTACACACACATGTACACACACATGTACACACACACACATGTACACACACACACATGTACACACACATGTACACACACACATGTACACACACATGTACACACACACACACATGTACACACACACACATGTACACACACATGTACACACACATGTACACACACATGTACACACACACATGTACACACACATGTACACACACATGTACACACATACATACACACACATGTACACACATACATACACACACATGTACACACATACATACACACACATGTACACACACATGTACTCACACATGTACACACACATACATACACACATGTACACACATGTACACACACATACATACATACACACATGTACACACGCATGTACACACACATACATACATACACACATGTACACACGCATGTACACACACATACACACATACATACACACACATGTACACACACATACATACACACATGTACACATGCATGTACACACACATACACACACATGTACACACACATACATACACATGTACACACACATACATACACACACATGTACACACACATACATACACACACATGTACACACACATGTACACACACATACATACACACATGTACACACACATACATACACACACACAAGTACATTCACACTCACTTGCCTTTCAAATGCTACACACTGATCATTCTGTGACAGCCTGCACATATCTGACAGCTGCAGAAGCACAAAGGATTTAGATTTCCATGGATGAGTCGACAGCATTGCATGTATTTTCCATTATCCAACCCAAATTTGTATTGTCATGACTATCATCAAAATAATGTTGCTGCAGCAGTACACACTCAGCAGGTTACTGATGACCAAGACAGGTGCTTTTAGTTTTACACACAGAATCATGTTCTTGCTATGGATTGTTTAACACTTCAGTGCTAGATATTTCTCAAGGCAAAGCATGCACTAAAAGTATTAGGTGCACGGAACTCCATACAAGACACTGAAAATGTCTATTCTGTTCAAATTCCCTCAGGGAGTTCCATCTCTGGTCACTGCATTGCAAGCTCTGTAGCAGAGGTGGGCGATGCGGATGGAGCACTCTGTTCAAGGATGCAGCTCAAGCACTCTCGCAGTGTTGAAAAACAAAACCACCGCAAAGGTGATAGTGGTAAAACACTGGACTAGAGCTCACTTCAGCTCAACATGCAAGGGGCAGGAGACGCCCCTCTTTTCCCTGTCTGTGCTCAAAGCTACTGCTCCTGGCCTGGCCTGGCTGACCACATCAAGACCTGTGATGATGGAACCTTGAGTGACTCAGTGATCATTTACCACTGCCAGAGGCAAACATCACCATCTGTCACAAGCCTGTCAATGCAAGTCTGACTACTGCATGCTGGAACTGAGCAGCTCAGAACACAAGAAGCCTCCTCACCCCAGGTTGAAGATTTCAAGTTCAGATCCTGCAGCGAGGGGTGGAGCAGTATTTGATCAATGAAGGCC
>JAWQFJ010002721.1:0-32500 GCA_034096865.1 Theodoxus fluviatilis | reverse complement strand
TCAGACCTCAGTGTGGCCAGGGCTGGCTGTGTCTACCTGTCAGACCTCAGTGTGGCCAGGGCTGGCTGTGTCTACCTGTCAGACCTCAGTGTGGCCAGGGCTGGCTGTGTCTACCTGTCAGACCTCAATGTGGCCAGGGCTGGCTGTGTCTACCTGTCAGACCTCAGTGTGGGCAGGCCTGGCTGTGTCTACCTGTCAGACCTCAGTGTGGCCAGGGCTGGCTGTGTCTACCTGTCAGACCTCAATGTGGCCAGGGCTGGCTGTGTCTACCTGTCAGACCTCAGTGTGGCCAGGGCTGGCTGTGTCTACCTGTCAGACCTCAGTGTGGCCAGGCCTGGCTGTGTCTACCTGTCAGACCTCAGTGTGGCCAGGGCTGGCTGTGTCTACCTGTCAGACCTCAGTGTGGCCAGGGCTGGCTGTGTCTACCTGTCAGACCTCAGTGTGGCCAGGCCTGGCTGTGTCTACCTGTCAGACCTCAGTGTGGCCAGGGCTGGCTGTCTACCTGTCAGACCTCAGTGTGGCCAGGGCTGGCTGTGTCTACCTGTCAGACCTCAGTGTGGCCAGGCCTGGCTGTGTCTACTTGTCAGACCTCAATGTGGCCAGGGCTGGCTGTGTCTACTTGTCAGACCTCAGTGTGGCCAGGCCTGGCTGTGTCTACCTGTCAGACCTCAGTGTGGCCAGGGTTGGCTGTGTCTACCTGTCAGACCTCAGTGTGGCCAGGGCTGGCTGTGTCTACCTGTCAGACCTCAGTGTGGCCAGGGCTGGCTGTGTCTACCTGTCAGACCTCAATGTGGCCAGGGTTGGACTGGTGACTAAGCTTAATTAACACTTACGGTGGAAAGGAGTTATATTCACTAAGGTGGAACGGATGGTAAGGCTCTGCAGGTTTGGATTGTTTCTGACCAGATCCACCACATGTCCCTGGGCTGTCTGGGAGTTCAGGTCCATTGACATTAGATCCACCTTGGTCAGATTGGCTGGATGATCATAAACAAGAGAACAGCGACATTCATTAGCAAGAAGCATACATAAAAAACACAACACACACACACACACACACATACATGCACACACACAAAACAGGCGTTATCAGCATCATAAATGGATTTTCCAGGTGATTTGTTTTTAACTTAAATTTCACATATATATTTTTTTTAATGCATAATCAAGTTTTATCAAAACAAAATTAAAATTAAAATTAAAAATGGAAAGAAAAGAAACAAATGTGACCACCCACAAGAAACAAGGCTAAGGTACAAGAAACAAGGCTAAGGTACAAGAAACAAGGCTAAGGTACAAGAAACAAGGCTAAGGTACAAGAAACAAGGCTAAGGTACAAGAAACAAGGCTAAGGTACAAGAAACAAGGCTAAGGTACAAGAAACAAGGCTAAGGTACAAGAAACAAGGCTAAGGTACAAGAAACAAGGCTAAGGTACAAGAAATGACAAAGTGAGATATTTCAACCGCAACGTTATTTATTTATTCATGCATATTCCAAAACAAAAATAGCAAGTTTATAGAGGAAATCTTAAAAGTTTTACAGCAATGTAAATATCAGGAAAACGAATACTTGACTTGACACAGCATTTTCTTGAAAACGGTTTTTCATACTGTAAGCCTTGCTTCTCATGCAGTCACAAATACACCCTAAGTGAACACAGAACAGTGAGCAGCAAGGTTTCAGGACTTGCATCACCATATAGATAGATATGTGTGAGAACTGATGCACCAAGCCATCTTCAGATTTTGGATAGGGTCAACAATTCTTTCAAGACCCATGAGAGCACCCAGCACAACTGCTGATGTTGCCACTGTGGTGATGCAGAATGCTCAACTCCAGGAAAGGTCAGGCTCACCTTTGTCTGCAAGGATAGAGATGATGCCTTGCGACACTGTCGCATTATATTCCTGCATAATGGGGTTAATTGTCAGATCCAAGATGCTCTGATCAGCTGTCAGGTAGGCACACAGCATGGCCGCTTTAATGCCGTCTAGGATGTCCATATTCAGCACCAACACCTCCACTCCGTGCATGGGCGCTGTGGGAGGATAAGGACAATATATCAAACGAACGAGCAAACAAACAAGCCTTTACTTAGCTTCAAATTTTCGGCTGATCGCCTTCCTCAGGAGCATAGTGAAGGGTTTGACAACTCACCACATATCTAACCCTGAGGCTTGAGAAGAGCTCAAGCACACAAGGGCAAGGGAAAGGGAACATAACAGAGGAGTGAATACAGCTCAAGCAAAAAAAAAGAGGCATGGGAGATGAGTAAAAAACAAGGCGATAGGGGAGGGGGGGGGGGGTTAAAGGGGAGATATATATACATACATACAAACATTAAAGTTATGATTAAGGTAACATGGCAAGGAAAAAAAAGGAGCATTAGGTAGGCCAGATCTTTTTTATACATAAAGAGGCCAGACCTTGCATAAATCAGACTTTCTTTCACTGAAGATGCTTAAAAATAAAAATAAAAAACAAATAAAGGATTTCCTTCATGCTCAGGGTAGTGAAGATGGGACAGCACACGGGTCATTCATTTTTTACTGTTAATTTCTTTCTTTTCTTCTTTGCATGATCAAAACAAAAGCTTAGGGCCAGCAGACCAAAATTAATGTCATTTGGGTTACCATAAGGGAATGAAGAGGAGAAAAGGAGGAGGAGGAAAGATGGAGGAGGAGGAAAGATGATGAAGGAGGAGGAGGAGGAGGAGGAGGAGGAGGAGGAGGAGGAGGAGGAGGAGGAGGAGGAGGAGGAGGAGGAGGAGGAGGAGGAGGAGGAGGAGGAGGAGGAGGAAGAGGGAGGAGGAGGAGGAGGAGGACAAAGACGTCGACGACGAGGGGGAGGTGCATGACAAGGAGGTGGACAATGAGAAAGAAGGATGACGAAACAGAGGTCAAGTAAACAGAAAAACAGAGGTCCCAAAGCATGAGGAGAGAGATGGACATCTGCATAGTTCTGCATGCATTTTCTAAGGCTTACCAAAAGTCACATCCTTCATCCTGTCCATGATGTCATCACATTCCCCACGGCAGTCCCTCCCAGGCTCTAAGGTCAGATTCAAGTGGTGCAGTACAGGAAGAGTCTGTGTTCTGCCATTTTGGGCCAGGACCAAGGCGTTGATGATCCTGGCAGGCAGAGTCCTGCAGGTAAATATGGTATCCAGTACAAGATGGGTCAGCTGGGCCCTCTCCACCATGGGCACTATGGCTCTCACAGTCTTGCAGCTGACTGGAAAATGCAAGGCAAGGATCAGAATGACCCTCAATCGGAGAAAAGCAAAGACAAAACTGTTTCATTCAGCATGCAAAACCAATGTCACTGTACCTTTCTGGTGTAGCTCTGGTTCCCAAGGGAATACCCATAGCCTTAATGGCCATGTCTTGCCCCTTTTGTCATGTCTACAGTTTCCACATTAGGATTTTCTCAGGAATTTACTTGGGCAGATTCCATTGGATGAAGTCTTCCTCTGTGTGACCAACAAAGGCCATTGAGTGACAATAGCCAGCACTGCCTCAACTCAATACTGACAAAGCAGCCTACCGTATTGTTCCAGTTTTCACATAAACTCATTGGGAGAGGGCAAGGCTGAACTATGTGCAGTCTATGACATTGGGAGAGGGCAAGGCTGAACTTTGTGCAGTCTATGACATTGGGAGAGGGCAAGGCTGAACTTTGTGCAGTCTATGACATTGGGAGAGGGCAAGGCTGAACTTTGTGCAGTCTATGACATTGGGAGAGGGCAAGGCTGAACTATGTGCAGTCTATGACATTGGGAGAGGGCAAGGCTGAACTATGTGCAGTCTATGACATTGGGAGAGGGCAAGGCTGAACTATGTGCAGTCTATGACATTGGGAGAGGGCAAGGCTGAACTATGTGCAGTCTATGACATTGGGAGAGGGCAAGGCTGAACTATGTGCAGTCTATGACTATGAGAGGAAATCTCCCTTTCCTCACTCCTAGAAAACTGGAGAGACTCCTCTCCATCTTCACACATTAAACTGAAACTGATCAAAAATAGCTTCATGATCACAACAGCAACATGGGAAAGGGAGTCTTGTACATTTGCACCTGTGAGAGGTCATTCGGCACACACACACAAAATTAATTGTGGTTATGGTAACATGGCAATTAAAAAAAAGGGTCCATAGGTCGGCTTGAACCTTTTACTTTTTTATTTTCAGAAATATTTTAAATAGAAGAGGCCAGATTAAACAAAAAAGAAGTTTCTCTTTTGGTGAAAATGCTATTTAAACGTAAATAGTAGATTCTTTGAGTGCTCATACTCCTAGGGCAGGGGAGATGGGACAGCAGGCAGTTCAGTTTTTACCATCTTCCCCCCCCAAGATTGAAAAAGAATTGGTGGCGTCACCATAACCACAACTATATTTTGGGGTGGTGGGGCCTCATTCCACATGCAAGAGCTTCCACAGGAGACATGGGGAACACAGCAGAGACCAGTCCCTCCCACCTGAATCTAGAGCACAGGGCTAGGGAAATGCACCTACAGCTGTACAAGACCCTGCGTCAGAGCGAGCTGTCAAGATGAGCACTTACTCTCCATGTGACAAAGATGCAACTTCCTCAGGCTTGTCCAGTGGGAAAAACACAACTCCAGGTACCTCGGCGACCATCCACAGATCCTGTTCAAGGCAAAGGCCTCGAGGCCTGTGGTGGGGAGTCCACTTGTCCTCGGAGATTCGTGATCAAACTCATCAGACCCGAGCGGGCAGAAGCAGCCCGAGTTCTGGAGAGAAGTGTTGGATATGACAGGACCGGCAGCCCGTGGGAGTGATGCTCTGGACTGGTGTCTTTCGTCCTTGCCCTTGTGTTCATCAGGTTCATGGTGTGGAAAATGAGATCCTCTAAAACTCTTCATGCTATTGAGTGGCTGCAGCGCTTCATCAAACAAATCTCTATTGCTCTCTGGGTCACTGTCGTCGTCCGAGACATCGGTCATCGCTTCAAAACTGCGTGGGGGATAAAGAAAGTTGTGAATCTGCTCCAGCAGTGGCTTTGACTCTCTAACGTTCTCTGCAGTAAACTTGGACAAATAGTGGTTGATCATCGGCACTGCTTCAGGCCCTCGAGAGAGGATTCCACTGCACACAAGCAGCAGCAGCAGCATGTTGAGATCATTTTCTTCCACCATGAAAAGGCCAAGCGCCTTCAGACTTCCCTTAGACATGGCCTGGAGAAGGAATTGCATGGCATGAATTCCTTTGTTCTTGCAGATATTCAACACCCTGATGCTCTTGGTGTTTCTGTGCAGGGCTTCCAGTTGCGGGCCGCTTTCCGTCACCAACATGCTTAGCATGTCGTTTCTCACTGTCAGGTGACGCAGGTTTTGACACAGGGGCAGAAGGATGCTTTGCTTCTGTCCATACAAAGAGGGTTGTCTTGAAATATTTTCCCAGCTGCCTTGGGTCCTTTGCTTTTGGTGCAGTGGGGTGAAGAAGCTCACGTGAGGGAAGGAGTCGGTACCTGTTGGAAAGAGACAGAATGATTACAGTATGGCACCAAGTGAATCACTGAGCACCAAAATACTTGCTACTTCCTTTTAACTTACATTGACATCTGTCACTTCAGCAAATGGCTTTACTGTGATGTAAATATTTTAAGAGAAAGTGTCTAAGTAATGCATGAATAACAAATGACATTGCTGTGTTTACAGCACTATGACCTGGCCATGATAATCTATAACAGCAGTTACAGACCCTGACAATAATCTCCAAGGCATGTGGAAAAAAGGTCTTTGTTTACTTCCTGAAGTTACAACTACCACAACTTCTATCTCCATTTCTGCTGTCTGCAATTACACCGACACAATAAATGGCTTTTATTAACATTTTATTTATAGAAAGCTTCAAGACACTCCTCTGTGTGCTCTCAGCTTTACCTCACATCCACACAGTGCCAGATTGTCAACTCCATGAGTAAGTCATGAAAAGCATCAAATCTGCACACACGTGCATGCATAAACAAGTACTTGTGCATAAATACATGCGTGCATGTATGCACATGTGTGCACGTGCCACAATGGTGCAACCTAAAGTTTACAAAAAAGGCACAGTATGGAAGGTCTAGTGCAGCCATCAACCATCTTTTGACTCAAGGTCAAAGGTACACTTGACATAATTATTTGCAAGAGTTTTATTTTCAAAATAGCATGACACCTCACCTTAAGCAATTTTGATAATAATCAATATTTGCCAATGACCAATGATCACTGCATACCAAAGATGAGGACAATTTTTACTTCTTATTATGTTGCCTTGATAAAGGTGGTCCTAAAAAGTAATACTTAATCTCTAATGATGTACGAAGAAAGAATCACTACAAATATTAAAGCTTACAGCATATGATCATTCTTAGCGTATATCTACCAAGCATGCATGAAAACAAAGAAACTCCAGAATAACTTATCATCAAAACTTCTCTTAACAACAGGCTTTTGGCCTTCTCACAAAAAATGTTTAGTATAAAACTTGAGTTCTTTTCCTTTTACTTCCATCACCCAGAAAAACTAGAAAGGAAAAAATAAGTTGTGAATATGGTATCCTGATCAACCCTAATTTCTTCTACCGACCCTTAACATTTTTTCCAGTTATGAAAAAAAGGAAAAAAGAGATAGTAAACAACAAACTGCATGCTGTCCCATTTCCCTGCCCTATGAACACTTAGGGAATCCAGTATTTAAGTACAAAAATCAATTTTCAACAAAAGAGAAATATTTTGTTCAAGTTAATTCTGGCCGCTTCTAAGAATAAATGAATATTGAATAGATAAATAAATAAATAAATAAATACATAGATAGATGAATGAACAAACAAACATGCAAATAAATAAATTATTGGATTTTTAAAAGTTAGGGCTGACCTACTGATCCTCTCTTTTGTGTACCACATTACCTTAACCACAACTATTGTTTATCTGGCATAACAGCTATTCATGTTATAATGGTATATAGATTTCTCAAGCACTAACGATATGTAAAAGTTTTCTTTTTTACAAATGAATGTTGACTTTCTGAGACAGAGAGTAAGATGTGGAGAGTTTCCCCCTTTTTATCAGATGACACTTGAATCTATGTTGGATGGCTCTCAAAAACTGCCGAAAGATCTGATAAGAAGAGAGCACAAATAGTAAATCCTGATAACTCATTACCATCTCACAGGAAGAAAGCAGGCAGGTACTTGAGAAGCACATGCCTTTTATTACAATGTTCACTTATTTGTTGTTGTTGGCATCCGTCGGTCTCGTGAGACCATGGAGTGTGAGCCAGGTTTGGTCAGTCCGGGGCTGAGCGGCAGCGTACTCTGTGGCTGTAGAGCCCGATCCTTGAGCCGCATGCTCTGTTGGCGCACTTGTCACAAGTGAAGTCCTGGCGTGGCTCTGTAGATGCCGACGCTATCCTCTGTCGTCTGTGTTCCCTCTTCTCCTCCCACTGCTCCTGTCTCCTCTTCTCGCTGGCCTGGATGCCAGTCTTGACGGCGTGTCTCCAGCTGCTGCAGTCAGCGGCCAACGTTTCCCAGCCTGCTGGGTTGATGCCTCCCGCCGTCATGTCACGTTTACAAACGTCCTTGTAGCGGAGGAGAGGTCTTCCTGCAGGTCTGGATCCCGTGATGAGCTCGCAGTACAGCACATCTTTGGGTATTCGGCCGTCGTCCATCCTGCTGACGTGATGTTCACTTATAATAAAGAGATTTTCACCATTTTGCTTGAATTTTGGCCTGACCCATCATTTTCATCAGCACTAGGCTTGCTATGGACAAATGTCATTAGCATCCTTGTTGACAGCTCCTGCCTGGTCACCTTCACTCCTTCTCCATTGCAGACTGGAAAGCCTCCATTGCTGGACACAGATATCTCACTCTCCATCAAAGGCCACAGCAAGAAAAATCAGCAATACATGCAGTGCAGGTGAAAATCTTCAGATTTACCTGGTGATACTTCAGGTCTAGGACAGATATGACTGATTATACTTTTCAATACAGAAAAGAGGAGCAGCATTTCCCTGTCCTTGAGCTATCAGCACATCTCTGATGAATGTTGTCAACACAGGATTGTAGTACCTACACATTTCATACAGTCTAGAGGTGGCTGCATACTCGTACTCCAGGAAGTTCAAAAAGGAGCGGTGGCAAAAGAGTTCCTTGGCATCCTCCTCCTTGAACAGCTTCAGGTCAGGGTCCTCGCCTCCTCTCCAGAAAGTCAGCTTCCTCAGCCACAGCTTTTCCACATGTGCCACCCACACTGGCTCCAGGTTGATTCCTGGTGGCAGAGAGAGAGAGAGAGTATGTGTGTGTGTGTGTGTGTGTGTGTGTGAGAGAGAGAGAGAGAGAGAGAGAGAGAGAGAGAGAGAGAGAGAGAGAGAGAGTATGTGTGTGTGAGAGAGAGAGAGAGTATGTGTGTGAGAGAGAGAGAGAGAGAGAGAGAGAGAGAGAGAGAGAGAGAGAGAGAGAGAGAGAGAGAGAGAGAGAGAGTTTCATTCAAGTATCAAAAGGTAACAGTGTGGTTTTATGTAGTAACTCATCACCCATGCCTGAGGCTGACCCACTTTGCACTTGACCCCTGATCACTGGGTTGCTTGGGGAGTCTTTTACTGACGCCTGACAACAAACACAGCAACTCATGGCAGCAGTTAGCAACAGTCAGGTACCTGCACCATTCAAAACCCACTGTCGTTTATTTACTCCCTCAGTACCCCAGACCCTTCCCAATCCCCATCCCCCCTGCCACCCCACCCCAGAAACCTTCCCGAAGATAATGTTGTTGTTGTTGTTTTTTAATGATGATGATGATGATGATGATGATGATGTAACCGGTTTCCTTGTCCGATTATGTATACCACCATCACCACCACCTTTCCCCCCAAATAAAATATAAAAAATTTAAAAGGGGAAAAAAGGTACCCACACCATTTCCACTCAGTGGAGGCCAATACAGCCTGATCTAGCTTTCCCTCACATTAAAGGTTAATTGCACGACAGTATGCAATCAATGTCCTTACAGGTACCCAGTTTTAGTCCCGGGTGGGCCCAAGTAGAAGCAATTAGTTGTCAGACCTTCATCATGGCAATGCTACCGCCCTAATGAGATTCAGTGATGACCAAACTTTGCAGACAAGGGCTGTTCTTGTGTTAATAATAATAATAATAATACAGACTATTTGTACGCACATACCTTCCCTAATAAGCAAGCTTATGGCGTTTACAATTTTTAAAAGTCCACACTCATACAAAGCATTCTAACACTCGCACACTGTACAGTTGAAATGAAAGAATAATTAAATACAATACAATTAGTTAAATAGCAGGCAATAAACAAAACACGAAACATAAAAAAGGCGCCTTGTGGAGCACTTCACTGCTCGTCAGGAAAGACTGACCGGAACAAATGTGTCTTGAGGGAGGTTTTGAACTGGGACATGGAATTAGAGTGATGGACAGAGAAAGGTAGGCTATTCCACGTTACACGTTTCAATGATAAGGTTTGATATTTGATTTTTGGGGTAGTATTTTACTAAATTCAGTTGCACTCTCAATTTTCAAGCACATGACTATTCATTAAGATTTAAAAAATTAAAAAGAAAAAAGAAAAAGCATTATTTTATAACTGGAACAACTATACATGATAACAAAAATTATGTCTATAGTATAAAGATAATACAATATACAACATGGATACTGGGAAGATCTCATGGACATCACAATCTTCATTCTTGTTGGCACGTCTAAACGTTTAACCAACAGGTGCATCAATTGATGTTCACCAAAATATTCATGCACAATCATTCAGTCATTCATACCAGACATTGTGACAAGACACAGTAGCAGCAACTTTTTATTTGATCAACATGATTTTGTTTTTAAAACTTTTTTCCCATCTCTCCCGCCCTGGGATTGAACCAGATAAAGATAAAGATAATTACATGATCAACCCAAATTTTAGGCAAAAATACAGTGCTGAAATGAAGTTATTAATAAAACTGTGCATAAATAATATTTGAAACAAGAAGGGCAAAGCCCATACGACTCACATGCTTGACCTTGACCTTTATATGACCTTGACCTTCAGGTGACCTTCAAGGTCAAGGTCAAACAACTAAACCTACCAATGACATCATACACAAAGAAATGCTTTACACATTTTTCCTACCAAAATACATGTGACCTTGACCCAAGGTCAAGGTCATCCAAGGTCATGCAACACAAAGCTCTTAATTCAAGACATAGGAAGCACAATGGTGCTTATTGGCACTTTCTACCATGAGATATAGTCACTTTTAGTGGTTCACTACCCCATTTTGGTCACATTTCATAAGGGTCAAAGTGACCTTGACCTTGATGATATGTGAACAAATGTGTCTCATGATGAAAGTATAACATGTGCCCCACATAATTATTAAGTTTGAAACAGTTATCTGCCATAGTTCAGGGTCAAGGTCGCTTCAAAATATGTATACAATCCAACTTTGAAGAGCTCCTGTGACCTTGACCTTGAAGCAAGGTCAACCAAACTGGTATCAATAGATAGGGCTTGCTTTGACCTATATACCACTTGTAGCTGAGGTCGCCATTCTCAATAACGTGGGAGAAAATTGGGAAAATGTGAAAAATGACTGTTTTTGAGACCACATTTATGGCTCCTGTGACCTTGACCTTGAAGCAAGGTCAAGTCACTTTGTATGTTTTTGGAGGCCTTGTCATCATACACCATCATGCCACATTTGGTGTTGATAGACTTAATAGTCTCCGAGAAAAATCCAACGTTTAAGTTTTTTACGGACGGACGGACGGACAGACGCCCGCCCGGACGGACGGACGGACGACACGGCTCAGTACATAGACTCACTTTTGCTTCGCATGTGAGTCAAAAAGAAGGGGGGAAAAAGATGATCAAGGCATTAATTTTCAAGATGTGCAGGTAATGCTTGTAACCATCATGGAAAACCAGGTTTTCACATCATTTGAAACAAGTAAGTACAGAGTACATTTTGTCTTTTACATGGTATTGCTCGTAAGGAATTTAGCCTAAAGCTGTTTTGCCCTGAAAGCAAAATATTCAAATCACAACAGCTAACAAAACTGGCACTTCAGATTTTGCACTGTATTACCCACATCATCCATCAATTCTGGTTAAATTCCAGACAAGAAAACATGGCAGCAAACAGCTATTTACCCCTTCCTGTTAGGAAGTCATGGAGCTGGAGAAGATCAGAAGCACACAAGAACCAAGCCAAACCAGCCAGCAGTGACGTGGGCAGTTCTGGAAAAGAATACTTGACATTCAGATGGCAAAAGAGCAAGATCTTTTGAAAACTCAAGTGCAGTGAGAGGAAACAAAAGAATAAAACAAACATGTGAAAGCAACTACATAAGCCAAAATGGCCTATTGAAATGCAGGCTGCTGGGCTTCAAGGTCATACTCCAGCAGCTCAGCCAGGATCGGTCCCAAGCTGTCAAAGAGGCTATTTAACCCTAAGAAGTTCAGACAGGTCTGGATGATATCCCCAATGTGAAGTCTGGAAATTCCTGCTGTGGGAAGCAAAAAATAAAAATGCAGATCAGATCCTCTCAATTACATGTACTACAGAACGTTTTTGGTCATGTTTTACTCTTGAAGAAACAGGTTGTCATGCATTATTCACTTAAGTTGAACTTAAAGTATATTTTCTGTTTATATGCAACTTGAGTATTTCCTTGTGGTCAATAAAGGCTCTTTGCCTCACCACTTACTGTCACAGCTCATGAATTACACAAACAGAGCCAATATTCTCTAGTGAAAGTCAGGATTTGGTTTCAAGTACACTATGGCTGGTGTTGTCCGCAAATTTTAACTTTTTTCACCTTCTTTTTCTTTGTCAATATTCACTTATATCCATGCTTAAGTAGTTGCTTCATTTTTTTTCACTATGCCTTAGTATTGAAATTTAATCTGGCATGTCTTCCTCATTCAACATTTTGGGTTGCAGTCTTTCTACAGGGGCAGTCTTACTGTTACTTTCCCTAAAAGGAACATAAAACATCATGGGGGATGAAACTAGGTTTTCACACAGTGTGTATGCATTAGTACTCTTCATGCAGCTGTGCCTGCTATAAATACATGGCTGGATCGCTGCCACATTTCTACATGGCTAAAAGCAGTATAGGTGCTTCATAAAACTTTTATGCAATCTCTGTACATGTATGGCCAAGCAGTCTTGCAGTAATCTCAGTTTTAATGTTGATGAAATCCATGAGTGACCAACGGTCCATCTCCCTTAACCAGTGCAGCTGTTCCACCACACTCTGGTGCCACACTGATTCCTCAGTCCTGGCACCATTGAGCAGCCTCTGAGTTGGAAGTGCAAGCAATACAAATATACTGTATATATATATATATATATATATATATATATATATATATATATATATATATATATATATATATATATATATATATATATATGAGTTCATCTTATTATAAGTCAGATGTTGTTGGATCTTCAAAGGCTCTCACTTACAATCAGCAAAATCTGTGCATAACCAAAGCATTTTGTCTTTTTTGTTGTTTTCTTTTTTCACTTAAATTGTCATGTGAGAGACTGGGGGTGGGGTGTGTGAACAATACTTGCACTCCATGATACACAATCTATTACTCCAGAAGACAAGAAGATATTACAAAAGTATGTTTCTACAACAAAGCAGAAGCTCTGACAAACAGTTTAACCATCTTCAAACAAATTGTTTTTAAAAGAACTTACCTCTCACAGCTTCCAACCCGATTTTCCCTGCATTTTCCCCGATAGTTTGGGCAGCCAGTCGGTGAAGCAAATGTGGGCCATCTGAAAAGTAAGAGAGAGATGAGTTTGACAAATTAATTTGACAGCATGAAACAAAGCAATCATAATCAAAATAAGATCAGAAACACACACACACACACACACACACACACACACACACACACACACACATGCATGCATGCACACGAACACACATACATTATACATGCCATGATGTACATGAATGAAAAGTCCCACAGAGAGAGAGAGAGAGAGAGAGAGAGAGAGAGAGAGAGAGAGAGAGAGAGAGAGAGAGAGAGAGAGAGAGAGGGAGGGAGAGAGGGAGGGAGGGAGGGAGGGAGGGAGGGAGGGAGGGAGGGAGGGAGGGAGGGAGGGAGGGAGGGAGGGAGGGAGGGAGGGAGGGAGGGAGGGAGGGAGGGAGGGAGGAGAGAGAGAGAGAGAGAGAGAGAGAGAGAGAGAGAGAGAGAGAGAGAGAGAGAGAGAGAGAGAGAGAGAGAGACTCAGAGAGAGAGAGAGGAGAGAGAGGGGGGAGAGAGAACGAACAAACGAAAGGAGTTTATTCATAGGCCGACAGCCCATCTGAACAGCAGCAGTCACTACTAAATGTATCACAATATGTCGATGGACATAGGTACATTTCATTGCACCTTCAACAAAGGTTGTGAGCTCTGTTAACATCTGAAAATGGGTTTACATCTGTTTTTCAGTTTCAGCTCCCATCTTTTTTTCTTCTCTAGCTTTCAATGCATAAAAAATGTTTATCACTATGTCCCTGGTTGCACGGTTGCTTGTTCCCTTCATGAGCTCACAGTACTGTCTTCTTTTATTTGGGTGTACATAGCGTTCAATATACTTTTCTCTTATCTTTCTGTATGCATCACAATCAAACAAGAAATGTATTTCATATTCGAACGTGTTGCAGAATGGACAGGTAAGATTTTCTATTCCATCAAGTCTGTAACGTCGATTTTTGGTTTGAAATCAGAGAGAGAGAGAGAGAGAGAGAGAGAGAGAGAGAGAGAGAGAGAGAGAGAGAGAGAGAGAGAGAGAGAGAGAGAGAGAGAGAGAGAGAGAGAGAGAGAGAGAGAGAGAGAGAGATGGGTGGGTGGGTGGGTGGGTGGATGAAGTTTTGTAGACTATGTAAGGCCATTGAGCATGAAATTAACAAGAATAGTAAAAGTAGTTTAGATTAAACGCAAATCAAGTCACGATGTCCTTAGTTATTCGCCTCTTACGAATCGTGTAGGGAGACGAGGTGGGTCTTACTCTTTCTTAGCTGACCCTCAACCCAATGGGGGCGAGAGAGAGATAGAGGGAGAGATGGAGAGAGAGGGGGGGGGGGGGGGGGGGAGGGATTGATGGGTTGATTGAACTTTTTTCCCATGGGATATTCATTAATTAAGTATTGCTGCCTGTCTAACATTCAGTCCTTGTTTCAAACAAGCAAGCAAACTAACTAACCCCAAGTACCGTCGGCTTTATCCCACCCCAAATTTACACCGAGAGAGCTGCAAAACACTGAAAACAGCAAGTATACTGCACACTCGCACCAACAACGTGCACTTGGTTGAAATGTTGTTTATGATGATCGACAATCACACGATTCATTCACCACTTACTGTCAGAACTTTTGTGTTGTTTGCTCATGATTGTGCCTAGGACAGTGCTTCAGACCAGACAATCTTTTTCGATGGAGGGACGAAATGTAAAAACGCATGAGTTTTCTGGTTTCATCACTAACAATTACAATGCTGGAAAAAAATAGCAGGTCCCACGCTAAACTCAACCTATTTGACTAGGTCAAAGATTATAGGTTACACCTAAAAGACAGTTCATTAGCTCATTGTTGTGAGGATCGAGAGGACCACCCTGAATAACGAGCGGACACGAGCGGACACGAGCGGGCACGAGCGGACACGAGCGGACAGCTTAAAATCAACTTTTATCATATCTTTTGTGTTTTTTTCCATTCTGATTATACTCTAATTATAAATTTACTTACTTATTAAAAAAAAGAAATGGCTAGAATCTGCGAGAAGTACCATCATGCCATGCCATATAGCTGACATCACTTCCCCCCAATTCAAAAAGTGGCTTGTAGCGGTCAAAATAGTAACCCGTGAAAAACAGTACCCGGAAGTCATCGCAGAGTTATCTGCGAGGGACGTGCTTTATGCAATTTACCGCTCCTGCACCTGTTCTTCGCATGGAATATATTCCGACAAACGACGCATTAGTTGCTTTACGAGGTTTTGGTGCATTTGTGTAGTTTAACACATGATGTAGCGTTCAAAAAAGTTTTTCCCCCTGTAAAGCCGTCTCCCCTGCCGGAAATAATATGGGAGTCACCTCCCTGTAGTCTGTTTGTAGTCTGGTTTTATAAAACGCGGCCGTTGACTGACTTGGCACGCCCGGGGAGTTATGCTAAGATCCGGCCGCGTAAATATATCTGCGTTTTGTGACAAACGTCTTGCTCGGCGGTACTGTACTCCATGCACCTTAACGGTGCGCGTGATTCGGGTGTAATCTTAAGCTAAACGACGTTCCGAATGTTTCCGACTTCGACCATTTCAGCAGCGCCAATAAACGTCGTTTAGCTTAAGATTACACCCGAATCACGCGCACCGTTAAGGTGCATGGAGTACAGTACCGCCGAGAAAGACGTTTGTCACAAAACGCAGATATATTTACGCGGCCGGATCTTAGCATAACTCCCCGGGCGTGCCAAGTCAGTCAGGCGGAGTGGCGGGTGCCGTCTCTTTTTAGAGTGGAATTCTCAGCACGTCCCTCGCAGATAACTCTGCGATGACTTCCGGGTACTGTTTTTCACGGGTTACTATTTTGACCGCTACATGGCTGCATGTGCGTGTAATTCGTCGTCGGGCAAGATTTAAGGGAGTTCCAGCTCGCGTTTCTGTTTCGCTCGCGAAGTGTGTCGCTGTTTTGGTTCGCGTGATCGTTTTCTGTGTTTGCTCGCGTTCGGCTTTAGTTTGAGAGGGTCTTTGGTTTGAGTGAGTTCCAGCTCGCATTTCTGTCTCGCTCGCGAAGTGTGTCGCTGTTTTTGTTCGCGTGATCGTTTTCTGTGTTTGCTCGCGTTCGGCTTTAGTTTCAGTGAGTTCCAGCTCGCGTTTCTGTTTCGCTCGCGAAGTGTGTCGCTGTTTTTGTTCGTGTGATCGTTTTCTGTGTTTGCTCGCGTTCGGCTTTATTTTCAGTGAGCAAAACCCATATGAAATTGTAAGGAAATGAATAAAGGTGAAATAAAAAAACTATCACTATCTACAACATGCAAAATATCAAGACAGAGGAATGAGCAACTCTGCGTCAGCAATGAGTCTTCATCAGAGTGCTCCAGGTTGGGGAGACAAGGTACATGAAACCTCCGACCGACGAAGCGGTGGGGAACGAGGGCGTTGGCTCTTCACTCTCGATGTCCCCTCCTTCCAAAGCGCTCCCGTCCGAATCGTCACAATGCCAGACAGGTTTTATTTACACTGCCTAGTCAAAGGAACCATTCGCCTGGGACCGGTTTCTGTGGAAAATTAGAGCATAAGCAACCAGATTTTGTTGCAAAATAAATCAGGCCATACAATCGCAAAGCCAGGCAGGTTAATGTTACACTGCCTAGTCACTGCAACCAAACGCCTGCAAAACACTAACCTGCAAACACACTCATACAGCATCTGTATTGAAAATCAAAGTATTAACAAGTCAGTTACAAGAGGTATTGTCAAGCATTACATAATAAATAGCTATTCTTCTTATTATTATATACAAAGCCTAAAAATACTAATAATATGGCATATACATAAACTTACACACCAATTCTATATAAAACGCTCGACGCGCTATACGGAAGCAAAATATAACAATCTGAGCCTACCATTTTGAAGACTACTTAATTTGTAGACCCTGCAAAGATGGTAAGAGTTCTAGAAGCATTGGATTTTCTCAAGAGGCTACTTTAATCTTAGTCTACAGGGATCGTTCTTGGCAGGGCAGATCATTGGTCATTTCACCGATTTACAGAAAAAGTAATAATAGGTCATTTGTAGAATCAATAAGTCGTTGCCTATATCATAACTCTTAATTGCTCCAATCGGAAATTAACATTGGCTTTATAGAAACCGCTCCTTAATAAAATCAATAAGTCGTTTGACCAGCTGGTTGCTAAGTCATTGGGTCATTTCCAAAACGTATTTGTCAATGACCGACGCCAAGACTGATCCCCTGGTCTAAATAAGACAAGGCCATGCTCACCACTCAACAACTGTCTCACCGTCAGTCCACCCTGCACAAAAAACTTCACATTTACATTGGGAACAGTGAACCCCTTTTCACAAGAGTCCATCCACTCACGCATTCTTCTACCATGGGAATGGCCCAGCAGTGCCACAGTGACTGGCACAGTCAGTGGCAGTCAGTGAGTGTTGTCGCAGTCACAGTCACAGTGTCTACTATCAATCAAAACAACACAAATACAGTCTAAACACTTTCACTCACAACAAAATACAAGACTAATGAAATACTGAAAATAAATAAAATAAAAAGCACAGCAAATCCCCTTAAAAACCAATCACTCATAAATGTGCATTATACGATTGCGAGAAAAAGAATGGATACTGTTGACATTGACCCAGAACTTTACATTAATCGCGTATATACCGACATTCTGAATTTCACAAGATGTGGGAGATATGCCAATGACGTTTTTCATGTTCTGGAAGGCAGCTCCCAGTCTTGCATCTAACCATTATACAACACAATTCCTACAACGCAACAGCATCAGCATCAGCTATGGAACAAAGCATTACAGGAACACAAAGTAATATTCCTCTTGCGAGAGAGAGAGAGAGAGAGAGAGAGAGAGAGAGAGAGAGAGAGAGAGAGAGAGAGAGAGAGAGAGAGAGAGAGAGAGAGAGAGAGAGAGAGAGAGAATAGGAAAAGAAAAAAGTCAGAGAAAAAAAGAAAGAAATGTGACCGAGTGAAGTGAAGCCCAAAGTTTTACATGGACTCTCTCTCTCCTCTCTTTCTCTCTCTCTCTCTCGCTCTCTCTCTCTCTCCTCTCTTTCTCTCTCTCTCTCTCGCTCTCTCTCTCTCTCCTCCCCCTCCTCCCTTTTGCCTGGTCAAAGCGCTGGCCCCACCAAGCACTGTCAGCCTCTTTCCCCTCTTCCCCTCCTGTATCCCTGTATCATGTATCCTGTGTCTCAGACGGCCATGTTATATACGTTGTAAGACCAGCCTACTATGTATCTTATCAGCCTGGGAGGGTCCCAGTGCGCCTTCCCTTATCTGTTTGTTAATTGAACTTGACATGTGACCTCCAGACAGCTCCACTCCTATCATTGGCGCGCTATGCCTAAATTGTTAGAATCTAGAGACAAATTTGATCCTTTCTCTAAATTAAAGCATCTGATTGCAATGGTGCAATATTCATTTGGTTGACTTTGTTATGCCTGTCAAGGCAACATTTGGTTTGAATAATTTTGAGTAAGTATAAGGCAGCAATGAGCCTTTTTATATCACTAGGAAAGCACAACCCCAAGACAGGCTGAAATCCACAACTGCTGATTTCAAGCCTGGCTCCCCTGGGGTCCGCGCGTTGCTTTGATAAGGAGGGGCTGTCGGCAGGTTGGGAGAGAGCTCACCAGCAGTCTCTACAGAGGCGTTCACCACCAGTCTCTTGAGTGACCCCATACCATCTGGGGGAGAGATCACTGTGACCATGGTCTTGGGTTGGTCCAGGCCATTATCATCAGGCCTCGGACCAGCCAGGGGCTCCTGTACCCATGGATGAATAAAGTTGTGGAAAGCAAGTACGATATGCCTCATACCTGCGCCCTGCTACCATCATGCCTTATGCCACACCCATCACAAATGGCGCTGCGAGCAGGGTGAGACATCGTGCTCTTTCCAGAACTTTTCTGAATACCATCGGAGCCTGACGCTTTCCACGGAGGAAAAGACTAAAAACTACCGCCTCCATTTCGCCATCAGACGCCTCCAGCTGGAAGCATACGACATCTGCCACTTTCGAGACTTGGCCTCAACCTCCTTCAGAGACAGAAAAATGGTCAGTGCCACACTGCAGTGCACGACCTCCTCAGTAGCCTGCCACCCGCCGTTCCATTCCTTGTCATCACCGGAGCATCCCTGCCACAACATCATCATGAAGTGGAGCCACAACATGCAGCTGTCTCTCCAGAGGGCACCCCTCCAACCCGCCTTTGGTGAGACTGGAATCACCAGCCAAGCCCTTCATCACCCGAAGATAGCAGACACCTTCCCTGGAATGCTAAAACAACGGCTGGCATTCCACATGCCCGCCTCCAGGACTCGATTCCCGTCATGAACATTTCGGCATTGTGTGACTGCCGTCTTCGGTTGTGTTTGTGTATGTGTGTGTGCGTGTGTGTGTTGAGAGACAACGAACAGTTCTGTGAAGACACACGGATGCGATTCCCTTCATTGGAATGGACACTCTAATTGTAAGTAATCCATTTTGATCAACGAAACAGGCAATTTCTGCAGTCGCTATTTTGATTTTTAAATGGAAGATCGTTGCCTACTTGTCTTTCTATACACGTTGTTGTGATGGGAAAAAAAACAAAGTGTTCAGTGTAATACAATTTTTCTGTTAAAGTTACTTAAGAAGTAATATACTTATCACTTGATATATTCAGGATATCGTATCTGTAATGAAATGTTACCATTGTGGTGTGAAAATTGGTTCATATTTTGATTGTAAGTGGTCATTCTGACTGTACTGTCTCATTGTTGTGCGTGTTGTATTCTGGGATGGACAGCCTTGTGGATTTAGGTCAAATACCACCCAAGGTCTTGTTCATGAATGTAACCTCACGCCTGGTATGTCTTGTTCCAATGCATCCCGGACTTATGTCTTTGTCTATTTTTGTTATGGTTCGTAATGGCAGAATGTCCATTGCGGTGGCACCGTAATTGGTCTTATTACGGTGGAATTCGTAATGCGGTCAGAGCATTGCGGGGTGTTACTGTTGAGTGTTGCACCAATATTTAGTGTTTAACCTGTGGCTGCTTACATCTAGTTGAAGGGTTCAGACCGCTTCTAGCTTGTTTTTGAGGCACAAGTTGTGTACGTATGTTTTATGTCAGGTTGATGACACTTGCTGAAGGGTTAAGACCGCTTCAAGATGTCTGACCCAACCTGTTGTATCAAGTTCGGATGCTATGATGTTTTCTATGTTGAATGACTACTTGTAATCACCTGAACGAACCAGATTGACTAGACATTGTTTTTCTTGTACTTCGAGGGCGAAGTACTGTTAGATTGGCGGGATATGTGACCGAGTGAAGTGAAGCCCAAAGTTTTACATGGACTCTCTCTCTCCTCTCTTTCTCTCTCTCTCTCTCGCTCTCTCTCTCTCCTCCCCCTCCTCCCTTTTGCCTGGTCAAAGCGCTGGCCCCACCAAGCACTGTCAGCCTCTTTCCCCTCTTCCCCTCCTGTATCCCTGTATCATGTATCCTGTGTCTCAGACGGCCATGTTATATACGTTGTAAGACCAGCCTACTATGTATCTTATCAGCCTGGGAGGGTCCCAGTGCGCCTCCCCTTATCTGTTTGTTAATTGAACTTGACATGTGACCTCCAGACAGCTCCACTCCTATCATTGGCGCGCTATGCCTAAATTGTTAGAATCTAGAGACAAATTTGATCCTTTCTCTAAATTAAAGCATCTGATTGCAATGGTGCAATATTCATTTGGTTGACTTTGTTATGCCTGTTAAGGCAACATTTGGTTTGAATAATTTTGAGTAAGTATAAGGCAGCAATGAGCCTTTTTATATCACTAGGAAAGCACAACCCCAAGACAGGCTGAAATCCACAACTGCTGATTTCAAGCCTGGCTCCCCTGGGGTCCGCGCGTTGCTTTGATAAGAAGGGGCTGTCCGCAGGTTGGGAGAGAGCTCACCAGCAGTCTCTACAGAGGCGTTCACCACCAGTCTCTTGAGTGACCCCATACCATCTGGGGGAGAGATCACTGTGACCATGGTCTTGGGTTGGTCCAGGCCATTATCATCAGGCCTCGGACCAGCCAGGGGCTCCTGTACCCATGCAGGGATGAAAATTTTCCGCGGATCCGAGGATTTCCTCGGATTTGATGACCAATTTGGTCACTCTCGAGATTCGTGTAAATCCGTTGAGAAATTTTTTAGGGGGGGGGTTAGGTTGAACCGCACCGGCTGATGGGTAGCCATTTTGATGCCTCGGCCAATCATGCAAATCTGCTTAAAAGCACACGAAGCAGAAATCGGAAACTAGTCTGAAGCAATGAAACGCTTCAAAAGAGAAGCCTCTGTCTATCCTTTGTAGCTTCGGCTCTTTACGACATAAGGAATGCACGGCGTCTTTAGTATCAATCAACCAAGTGCAAGAATGCCGAGGAGGGATGCAAAGAAGTTTGCTACGCTGCATAAAATTGGGGAAAAAGCAGAAGAAAAAAAGGAAGACAACGGTAGACTTGTCAACATCCTCCGGAGCGGAGAATTCGACACTGATCGCTTCTGTTTTGATCGACACAGCACCACGTGCGAGCGGCGATTCAGCAGCTACCACTCTTGAGTCGATCGAAACTACGTCTCCAGGGCGCAGCTGTTTCGAGGTTGCTCGCCTCCTCATCGCTCACAAACGAAGACATGGAGTGGAAACCGACTTATGTCCTGACTCCGGAGCTCGAGAATCGACAGCGCTTGCTTCTAGTTCTACTTCGACCGAAGATGCACCTCTCGCTAGTAGTGATTCGGCAACCTCCGCTCTCACGTTTACCGAATCTGCTTCTGGCGCAGCTGATGTTGCGAAAGCAATCGCCTCCTCATCATCAGAATCTGTCCCTACCAGTGCCAAGAAACTTCGTCGTTTCGAGAGCGAGACAAGAGAGCCAGTAGGTGATGACGAGAACGTGATATATCGTCAGCATGAGCATGATCATGATGAACAAGCTCGTCTCCGTGTTCCGCTGCCGTGATTGTGACCAGCCGTTAACAGTGACCAAAAATCAGTCGGCGATGTTTGGATCAGCGAGCAAGCTGAAAGTGTTCTGCTCAGCATGTGGGAACACCATTACGGCGGTCAGGACCTCACCAAAGACAGGTACTCTGCACAATGGCTATGACATCAACCGTCGTCTCGTCACTTGCTGCCACCTCCATTGGGATTGGGTTCACCCAACTGAGACGATTTTTCGCTCTCATGAACATGCCCCCACCCATGCATCTGAAGACATGGCAGCTCTACCAGAAGACGCTGCATTCAGGAGTTCATCCTGCTGCTGATAGGCACCTTCAGGAGGCAGCTGAACAGGTTCAACTGATGTACTTGCAGTTGAAAATTAGTCAGCCAACTCCATTGCAGTTTCGTTCGATGGGAGCTGGCACAAGCGTGGGCGAACATCTCACAGTGGCATTCCTGCTGTCATCGAGATCTACAGTGGACTCGTTGTAGACTTTGTGAGATGTCAAGTTTCAGGAGTGATATGAATAAATGATGCAGAGGTAACACAACTTCAAATTTTTGGCATGATGTTGACAAGTGTTTGTACTGTACTAGTTGTTGAAAAAACTTCCTGGTGCACTTTTCACGAGGGATTTTGTTTTATAACCAATATTCAGACAGCTGATTTTGTCATGTAGGATGTAATGTCTGAAAGTTTAGAATATAAATTTTAGTTTTCAGCACCTTTCATAAGCAGATTTTGACATTTGCTCTTGTTGTCTGAATTTGTACTTGAATTGCTAGGAAATGCCTTCTCAGCACATAAATAGCATTTAAAAGTTTCGGCGGGGGGCGTTGCCCCCCTAAAACCCCCAGCGGGGCGTTGCCCCTGCACCCCACCGGGGCCTAGGCGGCCCCTGGACCCCGGCCAAGTTTCCTCTTTTTTTTCCTTTTGCTGTTTTCATCCCTGACCCATGGATGAATAAAGTTGTGGAAAGCAAGTACGATATGCCTCATACCTGCGCCCTGCTACCATCATGCCTTATGCCACACCCATCACAGAAAGAACGAGGCGTATAACAGAGAGAAAAAGAAAAGAAGAAAGAAATATTAGAAGGAGGAGAAAGAGGAAAGAAAAAGAGAGAAAGAAGAGGAAGAGGAGGAGCAGGAGGAGGATAAAGAGGAGGATGAAAAAGAAGATGAGAAAAAAGACGAGGAGGAGCAAGAGGAGGAGGAGAAGGAGGGTGGAGGAAGAGGAGGAGAAGGAGGGTGGAGAAAGAGGAGGAGAAGGAGGGTGGAGGAAGAGGAGGAGAAGGAGGGTGGAGAAAGAGGAGGAGAAGGAGGGTGGAGAAAGAGGAGGAGAAGGAGGGTGGAGAAAGAGGAGGAGAAGGAGGGTGGAGAAAGAGGAGGAGAAGGAGGGAGGAGAATAAAAGAGGGAAGAGGAGAGCGAGGAAGAAGAGGATGGAAGAGGGGGGGGGGAGGAGGAGGGGGGAGGAGGAGGGGGGGGGGACGAGGTGGACGAGGAAGACGAGGACGAGGACGAAATGGTCGAAGTCGGAAACATTCGGAACGTCGTTTAGCTTAAGATTACACCAATGACGCGGACCGTTAAGGTGCATGGAGTACAGTACAGCCGAGCAAGACGTTTGTCACAAAACGCAGATACATTAACGCGGTCGAATCTTAGCATAACTCCCCGGGCGTACGAACTCAGGCAGAGTAGCGGCAAAGATCCTATATATATACAGTGTATATAGGGTCTTTGGTTGCGGGTGCGAGTTGCAGACGAAACTATCACAGTCACGTGACACGGACCGGCCAATCAGAAGCGGCGACGCCGGGAGTGCTTAGCGGTGTTTAGCCACATGGATAAATTGCATAAAATCGTAAATAAGTAAGTAAATTTATAATTAGAGTATAATCAGAATGGAAAAAAACCCCCAAAGATATGATAAAGTTGATTTTAAGCTGTCCGCTCGTGTCCGCTCGTGTCCGCTCGTGTCCGCTCGTGTCCGCTCGTTATTCAGGGAGGGCGGATCGAGACACGTTGCGCCCCCAAGCGGACGCCAAACACATGGCGGAAAAACACAAGATTGCGAACGGCCACTGCAGCGCTATTACCTGTGGCAACAACAGAAGGAAACGCCCAGAGCTTTCGTACTTCAGGTTTCCAAGAGACAAAGCAAGGTGGGTAATGCAGAATAGAATGGTGGTCGATAAAAATGGCAAGTAGGAATACAATTAGATCTAAATCGGACTGATCATCCGCACGGCATCAGCCGGTCACACTCACAGTCACAGGACAATCGTTTTCGGTTTTCAAAACAAACTGAAGAAGAAGGTACTGTCCGATTGTCTCAGTATTAACAAAGATTATCATTGTAATAATAGTCTTTGGTATTAATGATAGCCTAATTTTCTAACTGTCCACAAATGTAGCCCAACTGTCTCAGTGCCTGTTTTCCGTTAACTTAAGGCACCTACAGCCGCGGTCATGCTGTTTATAGTGTATGTGTGAGAAAAAATGAAAAGTAAATGACATGAATGAAATGTAGTTCATTGAAAAGAGAATAAAAAGACCAATCCAATGGTATAAGTATGAACACTGTGGGTCAATTTGTTAAAAAGTTATGCATTTTTAATTGAATAAAATCCGGCTCTTTGTTTTACTATAAAGATAATAGAAAACTTGTGACCAGATTACATGAACTGAACAACAAAAACCTTCATAACTTTTTTATTTTCAAAGCTAGAAGAAAACCAAAGATATATCTGGAATCCTTATGGCTAGAGCTATTGATTAATAGGATAAAAAGAAAAGTGACAGATAGATTTTAACTTAATTAACTAATTCGTCTTCTTGTCGATTGCTAAATTAATTTAGAACCAATCAGAGGTCGCGGTCTGGGTCACGTGGCCACATGTGGTGGATCGGACATATGAATTTGAAAACCAAATAACATGCTAAAACCTAAAATAAAAAGCACTAAACCGCTTTTAAAAGCATTCAAAATGATAATAGAATAACAATTAATCATTAGAAGCAGTATAAACCAATCCACTAGGTTAGACGAAGATTCTCAGAAAAGCACTAGCCATGACTAGGTCTGCCATTCCACAGCGCGATCTGAAAACCCAGTGACCACGTTGCAATGAACAAAACCCCCATTGCTAACATTCAAATTTTTTAAAAAATCATTGAAATAGACTCAAAAATGATTAATCTACATGTCAATAGCAAAATTTACATAAACAATACTCATGTTTGATATGAAAATGGAGTTTGAAGTTGAACCAAAACTTTCAAATTCGCGTAGCTCAGCTCACAGACGTCGCACGAAGATGAAACTTGTGTGTAGATCCAGGGCAAAACGTGAACTACTTCACAAAAACCTGGTCTTTGTGCTAAATAAAAACGAGGCTTGAAAAAAGCGAACGAGAGAGGGATCGCTGTGCGCGCGAGCACAGAGTCCGGTCACAGTTTTAGCGGCACAGCGGAGAGGCTGATTTGTGACGTCACGCACACATGCCTACTGTTTACCGAAATGGCGCTAAAGGCACGTACCGGTTTTCAAGCCGATTTTGCTCCCGATCCGGTCTGACCGAGCGTGTAAAAATCGGGTTGACAACCACATGCAACGATTACACCAAGACCGCGAACTCGATCGATTTTCATTTACGCGAAGCGAGGTGAGAATTTAGAGTTATGGCCCTTTGCTCCGCGCCTCATTGGCTGCGCTCGATTTGTCCGCCGGAGTCCGCAGGCGGGCGAGACGGGGCACCGGCGTTTTTGACTCACATGCGAAGCAAAAGTGAGTCTATGTACTGAGCCGTGTCGTCCGTCCGTCCGGGCGTCCGGGCGTCCGGGCGTCCGGGCGGGCGTCCGTCCGTAAAAAACTTAAACGTTGGATTTTTCTCGGAGACTATTAAGTCTATCAACACCAAATGTGGCATGATGGTGTATGATGACAAGGCCTCAAAAAACATACATAGTGACTTGACCTTGCTTCAAGGTCAAGGTCACAGGAGCCATAAATGTGGTCTCAAAAACAGTCATTTTTCACATTTTCCCAATTTTCTCCCACGTTATTGAGAATGGCGACCTTAGCTACAAGTGGTATATAGGTCAAAGCAAGCCCTATCTTTTGATACCAGTTTGGTTGACCTTGCTTCAAGTTCAAGGTCACAGGAGCTCTTCAAAGTTGGATTGTATACATATTTTGAAGTGACCTTGACCCTGAACTATGGAAGATAACTGTTTCAAACTTAATAATTATGTGGGGCACATGTTATACTTTCATCATGAGACACATTTGGTCACATATCATCAAGGTCAAGGTCACTTTGACCCTTATGAAATGTGACCAAAATGGGGTAGTGAACCACTAAAAGTGACTATATCTCATGGTAGAAAGTGCCAATAAGCACCATTGTGCTTCCTATGTCTTGAATTAACAGCTTTGTGTTGCATGACTTTGGATGACCTTGACCTTGGGTCAAGGTCACATGTATTTTGGTAGGAAAAATGTGTAAAGCATTTCTTAGTGTATGATGTCATTGGTATGTTTAGTTGTTTGACCTTGACCTTGAAGGTCACCTGAAGGTCAAGGTCATATAAAGGTCAAGATCAAGCATGTGAGTCGTATGGGCTTTGCCCTTCTTGTTTTTGTTGCGCTCGATTTCTTCAGGTCACGTGACCGGCGGATCACCCGGCAAACCGCCGGGTCCGCCGTCAGGTTTTCTGAGGCGAACGAAGATCCAAGATGGCAACGACAAGACTAGGCTTTTTGTTTCATGACGATTCGACACTGCAAATATTCGATAATTCGTTCTCCGCGGACTCATGTGTGCCTTAATTTGTCACCTCGCTGCAATTTCCGCTGGACAATTGAAGTAGATTACGATTTATTTATTTTTTTGTGCACGATGTGTGGTTGACGGTGAGAAATCCTGCATTAAGTTCGAATTGAAAATTCTTTCGCGAAGGGACGTAACTCTACATTCTGACCTCCCTTTGCGTAAAGGAAAATCGCTCGAGTGCGTGGTCTTAGTGTATAATTATAGGGTTTTTGACTGCACCTAGGCTCAGGAGTCACTTATCAGGGCATAGGTAGTGGTAATGAAAATGTTCAATTTACACAATAACCTCAAACCTTACCATAAACCAAGAAGACAGCACATTTCCTCATCATCGCTACCGCTGTCTAGTAACACTTCTAAACACCACAATTGTGCCGCCATGTTGATCAGCCGAAAGCGCTCCATTGGCACGAAAGCTGTCAATTAGCCGGTCACATGACGGGGGATCGCCGGTCACGTGGAGGCGGACCGCCGCCGCCGGATTCAGGCGGATAAATCGAGCGCAGCCATTCTCGCGCCAAGCCATGGCAACAGACGCTTCTTGTGTAGATCTATATCGCGTCGACCTGCATTTGCAATTTTAAAACGTGGGAGCTTTCCCGACCTATTGATGCATTCAACATACAGCCAAAGACCCTCTACAATAAGATGATTCATCCGGTCACTTCCGGCAAAATTAGGATCACGCGCGCCACCAAGTGGTAATCGTGATTAGCCGGTAAAAAATCAGAATGGACCGAGACTGACGGGTTCTAATGACAATGACATAATAATAAAAAGTGACGTAAGACAGTGACGACGATTCTTGCGGTTGCTGTTTTTGAATGGTTCTTGTAGGGGGAATTTCTTGATGGATTGCCTTCCTTGACTCGAGCGTCACGATTCCGCTTGGGGCGTCTCGGTCGACGTCATCATGTTTTATATAGGCCGAGTGCCAGATGAATCATCTTATTGTAGAGGGTCTTTGATACAGCTTTGATAAATTAATGCTGTTCATGGTTTACATTTTCTTCGGAAGGGTTTCTATTATCCCCAAAAATCTGCGTTTTCTGTGCAAACATGCACGCAACGAAAGCCGCTGACAGATGCTTTCACGTGAAGGTGCATTGACCCGCATTTCCAATTTTGCAATGCATGAGCTTTCCCGACCTATTGATGCATTCAACATACAGCTTTGATCAATTAATGCTGTTCATGGTTTACATTTTCTTTGGAAGGGTTTCTATTATCCCCAAAAATCAGCGTTTTCTGTGTGAACATGCACGCAACGAAAGCCGCTGACAGATGCTTTCGCGTGAAGGTGCATTGACCTGCATTGCGAATTGTAAAATGTATGAAGTTTCATGATCTATTGATGCATGAATTCAACATACAGCTTTGATAAATTAATGCTGTTCATGGCTTACATTTTCTTTGGATGGGGTTTTAGTATCCCCCAAATACACCATTTTCTGTGCGAAGCGGGAGACAGGTCCGCCATTAAAATTGGCAACTGTCACGAGATTCTCGTCGTTCTCGCGTTGCCCGGCATACGAATAGGGTCAAACCGGGTCGGGGAATAGAGCCTGCCCTACCGGCAAGAACCAGGCCGGATTGTATGCAAATGAGTCAACCAGGACCGGATCGGCAGCAAAACCAGGGGACAACTGGTACATGTGTTAATGTCTTCAAAATGGCTTAGAAATGAGCATATATATCGTTATCCCCTTCTTGAATATGATATATTTAAGCCATTCTAATTAAACCAGAACTATATTTGACCAAATTACGTTAGAAATGGACCGAAATGGTGACCGCATGTCTGTGTTTCAAATGTTGCTGTTTCTAACGTAATTTGGTCAAATATAGTTCTGGTTTAATTAGAATAGCTTAAATATATCATATTCAAAAAGGGGATAATGATATACAGGGCCGGATCTAGGGGGGGTGCTGGGGGTGCTCGAGCACCCCCCCCCCCCCAAAAAAAAAAAAAAAAAAAAAACCTCCGTGGCAGCCGGGAGTTGGGGGAAGGAGGGAGGGGGGGGGGGGGGGTGGTTGCTCAAATATGTTGATCTACTTCCCACCTCATCGGATATCGGCACACTTTGCTTGGTAGCAGAGACAGTATAGTTAGTAAAAAGCTTGGGAAGGAGGGGGGGGGGGGGGCTAAAAGATGCTGGGCCCAGATGCTGTACTACTCTCCACTTGGTATAAGCACACTCTACTTGGCAGCCAAGGTAGCTGGGGAGGGAGGGGGGGGGGGGGGGGGTGCTGCTATAATTAAGATGCCTTCCTTTTGCTACTCGCACAGACAAATCAAACCCGGGCAGAGACAGGAAGAATCTGTGACCAAACAAAAACTCTTGGAAATGACCGCACTGCCAGATTGCACAGATTTGCACCATTTTTCTCAAAATTTTCCGGGGGGGCATGCCCCCGGACCCCCCTAGAGGGGCGTGCCTGCTTCGCAGGCACGCACTCGTGGCTTCGCCACTTCGATGAGAAGACCCTAAAACAATTTTAAGCACCCCCCCCTCAAAAAACTTTGATCCGGCCCTGATATATATGCTCATTTCTAAGCTATTTCGAAGACATTAGCCTCGTTAGCGCCATTTCGCCATTACTGTTTTTCCAACCGATTTTGCTGCTGATCCGGTCGACCTGCATTTCCATTTTTAATTAATTTATCAAAGCTGTATGTTGAATGCATCAAAAGGTCGTGAAAGCTCCCACAATTTAAAAATGGAAATGCAGGTCGAACTGATCGGCAGCAAAATCGGTTGGAAAAACGGTACGTGTGCCTTTAGTTTGCTGATCTCGAACCTCTCAAAAACACAATAATTTTGTCGTTACTTGTGGGCTGACCAGCGGCATTGAAAACGAAAAAGATTAGAAACTGTGTAGATGTGTTCATTCATAGTTGGTTATAGGGTAATCAGACCTGTTTACCTATACGATTTTGGCGTATTTTTTACGCCAAACTATTGCAAAATACGACTACTACGACTTGTGTGGAAAAATATGACAAAGGTGAAATCGAAAAATACGACAATCGTGAAATCAAAAGGTTTCTCCCCCCCCCCCCCTCCCCCCCCTTCCCCGTGAAGTTCCGATCCACAATTTAATTTTCCTGAGGCTGGAAGCAGTCTCGTACTGTTCGAGTTTTGTTTTGACAAGAGCTCTTCATCCAGGCAATCTTAAAATAGCATTTGTAGGGAGGATACCTCACACCTCTCTCTCTCTCTCTGTCTCTCTCTCTCTCTCTCTCTGTCTCTCTCTCTCTCTCTCTCTCTAACTCTCTGTCTCTCTCTCTCTCTCTCTGTCACTCTCTCTCTCTCTCTCTCTCTCTCTCTCTCTCTCTCTCTCTTCTCTCTCTCTCTCTCTCTCTCTCTCTCTCCAAAATCAGTTCAGGCGCGCTACGGGATGCCTGCGTGACCAGTGTCGTCCTGTAGAGATACATAGTTTCGCTTCAACTAAACAGCCGGATTCAGCGGTCAAGGGGGAGGTAACTCTTCACTTGCATTGCCTCTTTGTATGCAAACCAAAAGCTGCATTTTTTAAATTGTCGGTCCGCGCAAAACATATGCACAGTTTTATAAAAATACGCATATCTGAACCAGTGGGTACGCTGAGGCAAAATTTGGGGTACCCAGGTCTGGGTAATATTTTTCTCAATTTATTTTTTTGACAGAAGGATTTGTGTATGTTATTTCAGTAGGCACCAGAAATCCAGACCTAGATCTAGATTCAGATCAAATTGCTTGTGTCAGTAGGCCCAACCAACTACTGACTACACTATTTGAATTTTGATGAAATATAATGTACTTTTTCAGTAAACCTTGTCCTTTATTTTTGTTTAAACCACTGACAGTAAAACTTGACTTGCCAAGAAACTTGAATTCAGTTATAAACCTTGTTTGTCTAAAACTTTCTTTTTTAATCAGTATGCAGTGGATTAGGGTTCCAGCGGTGCAGGACAAGCGGACTTGGATGTCGAAAAGTGCTGAATCATGCTCTTGTTTTTTGAATCTACCTCGTCCCTCATCAAAAGACTTTTCGTCGTGTGGCTCAAACACTGAGAACGTTTCCAGTGTGAATATATCCATAGGACAGTCTGTCCAAGTTTTCAAGACTGTGTGAATTTCAATAATCTGTGCATATTGAACTGCTGCTCTGCGAGACAGCATCATGCTTCCCAGTCCCCTCATCCCCTGACCATGCCGTCCTCCCTCCCACACCCACACTTCTCCCTTGCCCCTGACCCCTCATCCCTGGACACTCCTGCGGCGCCTCTACCTTGCTTGGCCCCATCACTGGACCGCCGCCCAGATCAACGCTCTGCCCATGACCCGCGGACTGCCCTGACCACCGCAGGAACCCTGCCCTGCCGCCGCCCCCCCCCCCCCCCCCCCCCCCCCCCATGACGCCCGCAGCTCCTATACCACCTCTTCCGCGACCTCCACCTGTGATGGCGAGACCTACAGAATTTTCGTGAGTTGACCTTCATCTGGCAGATCACTTCCGTGGTTTGCCTTCAGAGGATGCTGACCAGTGGCTCCTCCGACTCGAGAGACTCTTCGCACTCCGTGGACGCTCCAATCATGAACTCTTGGACTGGTTTCCAGTCTTTCTTCGGGACCTTGCCTCTGAGTGGTTCCAGTCACTCCCTGCATCCACTCAGACCGACTACAATCATCTGCGTGCTGCCTTCCTGGCCAGATTTGCGGCCACCCCTACGCGATGGACCAAGGTCAATGAGTTCATGTCTCGAACTCAGAAGCCAGGTGAGCCCGTCATTTCGTACTATCATTCTGTAATTAGCCTTGGTGCCAAAGCAGGAAAGTCCCCATCTGAGTGCTTTGATGTTTTTGTCAAAGGGCTTCAGCCGTACCTCAGATCCCAGATGCTTTTGCGAGATTCACCAGACATCACAACAGCTTTTCAGCATGCACGCCTTGCTGAATCTGTTAACCCATCACCCGTTGACGCACCGACTGTCATCCGACCTGAAGAAACTGTCTGACAGACTAAATGACATCCAGACACTGTTGACGCGTGATGCTATCCATACTATTCAGATCCCAACACCCCGACAGACTTTCCCACGACCCCAGAGATGTCAGCAAAATTTCCGGTCTCCACGCTATGTCCCACGACAACAGACGACTGGCCCACCGAGACATATGACATCTAGCCAGTCTTTTTACCCGAGACCCCATCCCTCATACCCACCTACGGACGACACCCCACCACAAGGCTGTCACAGATGTGGCGTCTTCCACCCACCACCATGCCACTGCATCAACCATCGATGTAACTACTGCAACATCATCGGACACACGTCATTTGCATGCAAACGTTGATGTTCCTCACGACAACATATGCGACGACAATGACACCCAAGACAGCGTTGCTCCTCAATCCGTATGCGATCTACTGCTACACAGACTGCTGACTTCACTCATGTGCTGACACAGACTGACCTGACACCTGATGACAAACCCCCTCCCCTTTCTTCTTGAAGTTCTTCTGTCTCCCACCTTGAACTTTCTGCTACTACAAAACTCATTCCTTCCACACTTCCAAACAAAGCAAGTGTTCTCCTTGGCCCCAACAATGTTTTGGCATTGATTGACACAGGTGCATCCCTTAGTTGCATCTCTCAATCATTCTATGAATCATCTGGCCTTCAGAACACGTGTTCCCTGTCACAGCCTGTACATCCCATCATCATCAGTGTCACAACCTCTGAACTAGAAGTTCTTGGTGATGTGTCTATTCCAGTCAGTATACATGATGTGCATGCAAATCATACCTTCTCTGTAGTCAAGAGCCTATCACAATCCGTCATTCTTGGAATTGACTTCCTGACACGTCACAAAGCAAGACTGGATTTCTCA
>JAWQFJ010002720.1:0-72508 GCA_034096865.1 Theodoxus fluviatilis | reverse complement strand
TCACTTAAGCGGCCTTGCACCACAAAATATGTTGCTTGATACATTTTGGCAAATTTGAGTTATGCATACATTCAAAGAGGTATGAAAACAAGAGGATTGTTCAGGAGGCGCAGCGCTGCACAGGGCTGCACCTGTTTCACTCCTGAACAGCAATTTTGGGGCGTGATTGAATGATTCACTCAGCGTTGAGCAGCACTGTGCATCATAGATCCGAGGTGATTCACATGATTTTCAAAATGGTGTCTTCGATCCCACACTGGCCGTCGATGCGTAAAATAACCCTCAGAAACATCATTTTGGGACTGGAATGGGCTTTATTTGCCCCAAGAGCTCTGTATGTGTGAGTAATGGCAAGTAAGGATGACACAGTAGTGGACTTTATTCATGCAGAATGCATTTAAATGTGCATAAACGATGTCTGTGGCAAAGAAAACACTTTCTTAGCGTCTTGCAACACAACATGCGCCGTTAAAGATTTACCTCCCTTTAAAGTTTTAAGAAGTGAAGCGCTGCACTAAATCTATAGGTGTTCATGAGAGGCAAAGAGCGCTCAATTGCTAACATGAAGCGCTCATGCAGCGCTTTGTACTCCTGAACAAGCCTGCCTCTCCTTTCCAATGGTCTGCTGTAAGAATTATAAATCTACAGGCAAGTTTGTTTTAGTGAGATGCCTGTCGTTTAAGCTTTTTGTTGGCATGGATGAGAAGACCAACCAATGAGATAAGTTGATTTGGAAGCGAAGAGTGCTTCCTTGTCATGTATGTGAATAAACCTCACCAAACATGACAGGTAATTAATATCAAATGCACAATTTAACGTGCTTTGGGTTTGTGGGGGGTTTTGGGTGTTGTTTTTTTCCCAATTACAACACTAAGAAGATTTATGAAATCTTACATTTAGAGCTTAAATACTTGGAAGGACAATCTTTCATAATAGATATGAGGATATTGCAGCCACAGTAGAAAACATCTCAAGACGGACAATTTTATCTGCTTGCTTTTAATGGCAGTTTTCTTGATTTTGTGGTTCAGGGTCAAAATTGTAATTTAATCCTTCCCAACAAGATATTCAATGCAAAGTTTGACATGCATTTGAATCAATACCATCGTGAATATACATGTATGTTTGAATAAAAAACAGCACATAGGGAAGTAATGTTCTAATTTTCAGGCTAATTGGAAGGAAAATTAGCACATGTCTGGCTTCTGTTTTATTGTCTGATTTCTGTTTTGCAGTAGCTTCCCCACCTGGCTCCTCTGCTGCTTTGATGGAGGGTTATGCAACTCCGTCCCACCTGTCCCAGGCACCCACAGTCTCCCCAGACCACTCCCCCTCTCCAGTCAAGACCCCCAAGAAGGACAGACGGGCAAGCCGACTGCAGCATTGCACACCTGACTCCAGCAGCCCTCATGATCAGGACTGGTCATCCACACAGTTTGGCCATTCTGCTAGAGGAAATGACCGCTCCTTCAGTGAACTCTCCGGTTCTCTATTTGTTGGAGGCTCTGGAGCAGGGGAGTTGGAACTCCCCTCATCAAACTCCAGCACTTGCATTAACTGTAGCAACCAGAAATCGTCCCCTTTCAAGGCAGCTGAAGGTTGTGATGCAAGCCATGTGATGGCACCTAGGACTTGGTCGCGATCACCATCACCTTTGTCAGAGAAAACCAAGGGACATCTGCTCAAGAAACAGCGATTAAAAGCCAGCAAGGAAAGGGATAAGAATAGTGGCAGCTCAGACCATCTCTCCAGCAAAACCAAACATAAAACCAAATTGGGCACTGAAGCCTCAGCCCTAGAGGCTCCTCATGATGTTGTGATGTCAGACCTTGATGAGGCATTCGATACTCCCACTGACTCTGTGGATGAAAGTTGTGATTCTGTGATACGCTCTGGTCTGTGTTCAGACTACGATCCTCTTCCACCACAAAAAGGACAGAAGTGGCCATTAGCCTTTACGAGTACTTCAGTGAACAAGAAAAGAAAATCAAGTGATTCATCTGTGATCAGGTAACATTTTCTCTCTCTTTCCTTGAAAAGTTTAAATGTGGTGATCATGGCTTTATTGTTGTTTTTGTTGTTGCTTTTGTTTTGTTTTTCTTTGTTGACTCACATGCGAAGCAAAAGGGAGTCTGTACTCGCCCGTTTCGTCCATCCGGGCGTCTGAAAAACTTTAACGTTGGATTTTTCTCGGACACTATTAAGTCTATCAACACCCAATTTGGCATGATGGTGTATGATCACCTCATCATCAGAAAACTGTGCAATGCAACCCTGCTTTGTTGACTCCGTAGAACCCTCAGCCTTCTTGACTTTGCATCTGCAGTCAAATCTCTCCACCTTTCGCCTTTCCTCATCAGGATGTTGAGTTGCATGATACTGTTCATTGTTCACATCACATTCAGCAACCAGTGGTTGATCGTCGTTGTCACTGTCACTCTGTGCACTATCTTCACCTTCGGATCCTTCCTCACCCAAACCAACACTCACTTCAACACCACTTTCCTCGTCATCGTCGCTGAAGTCATCTTCCTCTGATGCTGGTGTTGTAAAGTAGTCTCGGATTAAACTTTCTATCTGTTCACTATCTCCGTGGTCCGTAATGTTAGAATCTCGAGTGGAATTCAAAGCTCTGACAACAATTAAATTTTCTTCAGACACACTATGGGACGCCATCTTGAATAGAAGCATCGCGCTGGTTGGCCGATTGACGTCTCGTGCACGCATTTGGCCAATCACGGCGCGGAACCCCAGCCTTGGTGACGTGTTGTATACAAAGGTGTCCCCTCAGGATTATTGTTTTCAGCCTTCTAATTGGCTTTCTATTTGAAACCAACCAATTGTATTCTTGGTAACAAAGACCTTTTCACACAATCATGTGTAACACAATGGGTCCACTAAAAAAATAGAGGGGTGACAGGTAGTTAAAAAGTGTTGATTTTTGCACGATTGCTTTGCCAAAATCGGACGGGTAGTGCTTATTAAACACATTTTTTACTAACTTTGGAAGTGAATTTTACTAAAATATTAACAGAAACTTGTAGATAAAGGATTACTGAACCAGAAACAACCAAAAACTTGATTAATCGACAACCCACACCCCTTGTACCTATTTCCAGTGCTAGCGCCGAATGGTTCCAGGGACAAAGCGTCTTATTCCGTGGTGGAGGGTCGCATATGTGTACATGTAATGTAAATTAATCAAGCCTTTCACTCCCATAACTATTTTGAGCCATTAAAAAATAGTGTGTCAAGGAGGGGAAAAAATATGAGAAAAACAAAAGCATATAAATAGTCAAAGTATATATATTCTTGAAGGAAAATTATTAAAGAATCAAACTAGGACAATGATAAGGTCAACAAGGGCAGATAACTATTTATTCAGGGGGAATAACTCACTTTTTGACACATTTTTTAACCAAAAGAGAACAAAAAAGTGTATCATAATTTACAGCATTACTCAAAGTGGACCAAAATGTTGCAGGAATAAATCTGATCATGTAGTACACACTCTCAATAGGTTCATTGTGACAACATGCATCCAAAATGGCAAATGCAATTTAAAAAAAAACCAAGTGGTCTCTTTTGCTGTTTATCATTCAAAACAGACCTCTCCAACTATAAATTACAAAACAATCATATGATGCCTATACCAGTATGAACTTTATATATGCAGCCTGTGGATCCCAACAAAGAACAACATTCCGATGAATGCTCGGATTTCCACACTGTCAGTGTCACAGTCCCATTCACCTCCATGCTGATGTGCATACATATTTGTTTGTTGCACTGTCGCTTTATGTGATGTTTAATGTTTAACTTCACTGTTAAATGAGGGTACTATAGTGCGTGCATGTATAATAGACACATGACACAGTACAGGGTTTTCATACAAAACCCTAGCTGTCGCCTTCCTGCAACTAAATGATAAAATAAATAACAAACAGGAGAAACAACAAATTAAATGAGACACTGGGGGCATAGTTCATGTTTCAAAATACAAGTTTAATCAAGGAAAACAAAGTTGAAAAAGAAATCCCAACCCCCAAAAATGGTCACCCGGGTATATACAAACAACAAATGACAACAAAGATGGCTTCCACTTCGCACAAGTTCAATGGGCGAGGTCACACGTCTCAAACAGGCGTGGCCTAGCTCAACTTCTTGGAACAGTGTCAGGTGCTAGCCAATCACAGCTCTCCACCGTGGTTAGCACGCGCCCGGCACTGAATTTACATACAGGGACGGCAAATCACGCCTTCTTCAATCCCGCTCTTACAGCGGTTTAACTTTACTCACAACTCCACACTTGCTTCACCAAAGCAACGAATTTAGCAATTACTTCACACTCCTCTAGTCCACAGACAGAGATTACTAAGCCTTATACCACCAGGCTCTCGGGTCAATCCTCAAGACGTACCCACACACAGTCTTATCTCATCCTCCTCGAGACAACGGCAGCGTCCTCACGTGACCTACCCCGTGTGATTACTCTCTCAACAGTCTGGGAAAAGATACGATTGGCTTCCAGCCAAAGTCAGAGTCTCCAGCACCTCTGGCGGATATGATACGTAAAGGAAAAAGCTCTTACCATAAGACGCCCTTCGAATCCTTTCGGAAACACACATAATCCACGTGTGCCTCTGACGTAGGCGCTACCTCTCGCTGATAGCCCTGCGTGAAACGTTCGCATTCACGCGCTTCACTGCCTCAGTCGTAGTTCCTCCCTCCAGCGGTTGTAGAGGGCAAGGCTCCTCGCTCCCCTCTGTATCCTCCAGATACTCGGCGTAGACCTCCAGTCAACCTGGGACGTAGTCGCTCCAACGGCTACTCGCAACCCTCGGCTAAGAACTTGTACACGTTCCACCATGTAGATACACATCGACGACTCAAGAGAACAGCAACGGCCCAACGGCCTGAACAGCTGCGACTGCCTCACCACTCATACTTCCAACAGTGGTCTGAACCACGGTCACGGCTAACTCCAGTAGCCTGACCCACAGCAACGGCCTGACACAGCGGCCTGGACGGGCAGCTACACTGTAACCCAACAGTTAGCTTAAACAGTCATCTGCAACTGTTACAACACAGTAGTTTCGCCTCGACTCTGTTTAGCCTCAAACTCTGTTTGGCCTGAACTCTGTTTGGCCTGAAATAAACAACAACGACCCAGCACTACAATGATAAGACAGCGTCCCCTGCCCTTAGCTTACAGTACAGTCATTTTACTCTTCCCGCCCCCAAATTATAAGAGAAATGACAGACGCCTTTCCACGCGTCATTACGCAGAACCCAGTGATTCAACTTTCATCAAGAACAATTGAAGAATTCCTCTCTTCCATTTCCCATACCCCAACGCTCGCACACATCGAACAGTTAAAGCAATTCTGGATAGAGTTTAGTCTCCCCACTCAACTGGCGTTCCTCACGTACGCACGCACACGCATTCAACCTCAACTAATCACACCCACCTCAAACTCAGCAGGCCGTGAGTTACGGAAACGTCGCGCTCACTCGGGCAGTCCCAGCCCTTTTCGAACAGCGGTGGCGCCCATGGCCGGCGTCATGCCCCCATGTCCCACTAACGCAGTCGCGCTACCGACGTCTAGCTCTCCCAAACGGTGAGCGATGAATGCCTCTCTCAAAGTCAGGCGCGAAAACGATCTTGCGCCCTGACCCCACAATTAACCAATGAGAACGACTTACTCAGTCACGAGGGCACGCGTTCAACGACGATCGCGTTCGAATCTTCCCTCTCTTTTCAAATGGATCCCACTGATCCCTCTAAGGCCTAATTGCCCCTCATAGCAACAATCTCGGGTCTTGGACTTGTTTGAGCTATTTTTATCTCACTCCTTGCGCGTACAACGCGACATGCACGATCAAGTCAATGGCATCTTGAGGGAACATCAAGTTTAAAAAGTCAACAATGTCTGCATCAGGGGGCAGTGTCTGCTTTGGTCCATGTTGTCCATGGAATGGAGGAAAGTCTTTTGGAATGGCCGTGTCTAAAGTACGGTCTCCCGTCTCAGCAACACGTTGTGTTGATCGCTGCCTACCTCATGATCAAAATCCAGCACCTCTCCTTCGCAAAGTGGCATGACCACGCCCTCTTCCTGTTGATGTGCTTGGTAGATCTGTGACATCTTCTTCCTCCTCACTGTCGGAGCTGCTCTCAACTGCAGTATCCGAAATTATGTCACCTTTGGATGCGTCTTCGACTTCAGTTTATCGTCGCTAATGTCGCAGTTTAGCAGTAAATCTATCCAAAATATACCTTCTTCGTCCATGGTAGAGCGCCAGGAAGCCATTTTGCCAAACTGAACCAGTTCACGATCAACTTATTGAGGAAAAAAAAACTGATCAAAATCGGCCAAGTACGAAGCTCAAAACCAAGGAGTACTATATCAGATAGAGTACTCCTTGCACAAAACATAAACATTTGCAGACATGCTGTCTGCACAAAACATAAACATTTGCAGACATGCTGTCTGGGTCACCTGACCTCGAGTCATGTGATTCCCACTGGAAGGGATATTTTAACCCATTAGACACTATGACGGTATACACAAAAGGGTCCTGAAAACCTGAGCCTTTTTCAGAAAAACTGAAGAAGTCGGGTACGTTTACAAAAAATTTATTAACTCCACTTGTAACAATCACAGAGACACAAAATAAGCATTGTCTTAAAGCTGACATCCATTGCTACAAGCTCATACAATCAAATACAACACACTACAAGTCAAAATTTAGGAATTATTTTTTAAAATTAGAAAATAGTGCAAAAACGGACACATTCACCTTGATTTTCAGTTCAAAATTATGGTTTTTAATTTTAGAAAGAAAACCTCCCAAATAAGCTCAAAACAGACTCTTAATGGATAATTTACTCATTTAGCTATCTGCTGAAACAAAATGCAAAGTCCTAAATCAATTTGTTCATGAGATACAGCAAATATGGTACATGACATGAAATCGCAAAAAAAAAAAAAAATTTTACATGATCACAAAGTAATTTTCACCATGCCTTTTTTCACTCAGATAAAGGTAAACATGAAGCACATGCATGACATGACAGATAATATAAAGAGAAAAGGTGCAAGACATGCATTTGCAAGTGATAAAGTCTTTCAAAAATAGGCATGCATTAATTAGCAAGTGATAAAGTCTTTCAAAAATAGGCATGCATTAGCAAGTGATAAAGTCTTTCAAAAATCATGATTTTTTTACATTACTTGGAGCTGGCAGGAGGTGGATTCCTCTGTCTCTCTCTCTCTCTCTCTCTCTCTCTCTCTCTCTCTCTCTCTCTCTCTCTCTCTCTCTCTCTCTCTCTCTCAGCATATCGATTTGTCTCTGTCACAAGTCGTTTTCCCACATCGCGTGTGTGAAGATCAGAGAGAAGACATGAAGAGGCTTTGCGTCCGAGGGGATGCCAATCTTCACTCCTTGAGCGCGTCGAAAGGCGTGTCGTGTGCGAGAACGAAAATTTTCTGTCTGCCACGATCCTTGGAAGCCTAGAAACTCTTCCTCCGACGATTCCTCCTCCAACATCTCTCGCATCCACTGGTCCTATTGAAGCGGATCTTCCGGCGCATCGACATCGTCGAAATCAGAATTAAAATCGGCATCAATGTCGCTTCCTTCGCACTTATCCGATGCGGAGTCGGCGATGACGCGAAAAAAGTCAGAACGTCAGTCGAAATCTCGACAAAAATCGCCACAACACAGCTAAAACTTGTCCGATTTCGATCAAACTTTTACTAGCGTAGTGCGCAGTCACTCTGCTTCCCAGCAGGCATTGCGATAAGTCGGCCATTACCGTTGCTAATTTTAGATCTCGACGTAAACACCGTGAGGGTAAGATGGGACGCGTGCGTCGCTCCCGAAGCGAGGGGGGATGCAACGTGCGCGTTCCATCCGAAGCGAGTGGGTTAAAACTAGCTTGGAAGAGGCTGACCCTTGGACCGCTGATAGATCCGCTCTTGGGAGTGAAAGGCTTAAAGGAGTGAAGCCGTGAAATTTGAAGTCTCTTACACATTTGGGCAACAATTCCACAGCAACCCGCAGTAAGGACATAGATATTTTTTGGAGACTTGTGAAGGATAGCACATCCTACAGGGGGCTGTGCAACTTTATGTGAAATGAGTAAGGTCTCACCATCCTCACCAAGCTTGCTGTCTGCAGTTTATCTACTGAAGACACCTGAAGTTGCACAACCAGTTCCATGTAAACTGTCTTCAAAAGAATATGAACATATCAAGGGTGGACAGAGTCCCACATAAGGGCAGGTTTTAGTTTTTTAGTCAAAATCTTTGTTTATGCACCTAGGAAGTCCATCTTTTCATATATGATAGATACTTGCATGAATTATGCAAAAACAGACTTTGTAATGACATTGCTACAGTCACATGACCAATATGGCAGATAGGTCTATAAATAGTATCACATTTTGTGTGTCTGTTTTCTCTGTCAATTTTGAAGCTATTTGCTTCAAACTTGGTATTTGCCTTATTCAAACATAGCTTAATCTCACAAACTAAAATTATAAGTTTTGAACCATATGTTAGTAAATGAGTAATTTTGAAAAAACACTTCATCTTTGTCCGTGAAAAAAATTGCTAAGGTATGAAAGAATCATCTATAACTCAATTAACCTCCATATGCTTAGTCTATGATGTTTCCATACAACCTTGGAGTGTGTGTTCAAAAATTCTAGATGATTGAACAAGATTTGGCTGAGAAAATGGGCACACAAGATCAGTAACAATTAAAAAAAGGACAAACAGAGAAAATTGACTTTGAAGTCTTTAGTCAGGAACTATACAGACGCACAGTGCACCTACTCATGTCCTCCCCTTTGGTAGGCTGAATCTTTACCCTTCTGAGCAGCTTTTGCAATACTTTTTGACTCACATGCGAAGCAAAAGTGAGTCTATGTACTGAGCCGTTTCGTCCGTCCGGGCGTCCGGGCGTAAAAAACTTAAACGTTGGATTTTTCTCGGAGACTATTAAGTCTATCAACACCAAATGTGGCATGATGGTGTATGATGACAAGGCCTCAAAAAACATACATAGTGTCTTGACCTTGCTTCAAGGTCAAGGTCACAGGAGCCATAAATGTGGTCTCAAAAACAGTCATTTTTCACATTTTCCCAATTTTCTCCCACGTTATTGAGAATGGCGACCTTAGCTACAAGTGGTATATAGGTCAAAGCAAGCCCTATCTTTTGATACCAGTTTGGTTGACCTTGCTTCAAGGTCAAGGTCACAGGAGCTCTTCAAAGTTGGATCGTATACATATTTTGAAGTGACCTTGACCCTGAACTATGGAAGATAACTGTTTCAAACTTAATAATTATGTGGGGCACATGTTATACTTTCATCATGAGACACATTTGGTCACATATCATCAAGGTCAAGGTCACTTTGACCCTTATGAAATGTGACCAAAATGGGGTAGTGAACCACTAAAAGTGACTATATCTCATGGTAGAAAGTGCCAATAAGCACCATTGTGCTTCCTATGTCTTGAATTAACAGCTTTGTGTTGCATGACCTTGACCTTGGGTCAAGGTCACATGTATTTTGGTAGGAAAAATGTGTAAAGCATTTCTTTGTGTATGATGTCATTGGTAGGTTTAGTTGTTTGACCTTGACCTTGACGGTCGCCTGAAGGTCAAGGTCATATAAAGGTCAAGGTCAAGCATGTGAGTCGTATGGGCTTTGCCCTTCTTGTTTTTCCTCCTCTCAGCTTTTACTGCTGGAGCTGCCAGCCTGATTAAGGCTTTGATGCGTCGTGCATCAAGTGCCGCAAAGCCACGGACCATGTGTGGCCCAACAACTAGCCCTAGTCTATTGAAATTTTTTACTTTTCCCTTCTTCCCTTCATTGAAGGCAACCACAGCCTCATCCACTGCCATTTGCAGCCTGGTTCTGCCCACAAATGTTTCTTTAGGGCATCTGGCCTTTGCAAGGGAAAGAGTGAATGAAATTGGACAACACAGCAATGTCAAAAAATCTGTATCCTTCCAATTCAGTACTATCAACTGAGGATAAGACAGATGTAGGAGTCCCAAGTTTCTGTGAGGATGCAGTCTGTGATGGCAATGCTGGTGGTGGCCCAGTCTGCGATGATGAGGCTGTTGGTGGCCCAGTCTGCGATGATGAGGCTGTTGGTGGCCCAGTCTGTGATGATGAGGCTGTTGGTGGCCCAGTCTGCGATGATGACTCTGTTGGTGGCCCAGTCTGTGATGATGAGGCTGTTGGTGATTCAGTCTGTGATGATGAGGCTGTTGGTTGCCCAGTCTGTGATGATGAGGCTGTTGATGGTCCAGTCTGTAATGATGATGAGGCTGTTGGTGGCCCAGTCTGCGATGATGATGCAGTGGCTGGTAAATGGGAGGAAGTAGCTGCTCTCAGAGATCCAGTGTATCTATTGCCATGAAATTTTCTCTTTCTTGCCTTAGGTGGTCTTCTTCACTTCTTCTTGGGAGGCTCTGGAAGCTCGCCAGTGTCCTTCTCCCTGGAAGACATCTTGATACTGAAAAAGACAAATGCAGCTCTAGGGATGTCACAGTTTGGAAGACATAGACTATGATAGAGGCAGTGAGCTAGTGCAGTTATGTAAAACTTGAAAATCGTATCTAATATCTTTTGCCCATTGACTCCTCTGTCCATTCAGACGTGCACTTCAGCAGAGAGACAACAAAATGGTTTCTAGAAGAGCTTGTGCACTATAAAATCTTTGGAAATGATCGTATGAAAAACCTGACTCAGTGGCTGCACATCAACTACTAATCTCGTTATTTACTACGCTCTTTTCACGATCGGATCAGCCTCTCAGCCGTCTGTTTACTTACTCTAACAATTACATTCTTCGATAGAAAAATATTAGAGTGTATTTGGTTGGTTGATGGGGTTATGCAAACGACTGCTCATTTAAAATAGATCTCACCGCGCTAAGCGCACTTCAATCTTCATTGTTTACAAAATCATATCGAACCTCGGGCTGCGCTTCAAAGTAAATCTACGCTTCAAACAACACTCAGTAGCATTTGTACAGATCCATGGTTATAAGAAGCAACATATACATACCTTTTGATGAGATTTTCATTGTTTTCAAATGCAGATACAGTCCAAACAGCTGATTGATGAGAAACACGCGAATGCCGCATGGTAGAGGCAGGAATTAAGCTGCAACTACTGGCTGCTGTGAAGCGTGCTCTGATTGGTCAATTCTCTTTCCTATCCCTATAGCTCATAGTTAAGAGAACCAATGAAATTGAAGCTTTCAGAGCAATCACCATGTGCATTCAGCGTGGTCGGGGTGTAGAAAAGGCGAATTGTGGTGAAAAAAATTTTGAAATCGGACAAGTAGATCGTGAGATATGATTATTTAGAGTTGTGCATAATTAATTAGGTGTTTTTGGGCCCACCTGACTTCTTTAAAAAAATAAAATTTATATTTTGAGGCAAGATGGAGAAAAGATAATCGGGGATGTGAAAGTCAAGAGGGTGAACTTGATCTTGGTTAAAAAATCTCATTTTTGAAAATTTTAGTGAAAACTTCGGTTCTTTAGCGTAGAAAAAACTAAAACCTGTCCATAAGTTTGTTGGTGGCCACAGACCTGTGGTACTGGTATAGAAGCCCTCTTTGTGAAAGCCTTGCTGTGGTGGGTTGCTCATGGAGTCAAAATACTGAATGCCCATTTCCCAAAGATGATCTTCTTTGAGCTAGCAACTAGAGCTGCATACATCAGCTGTTGTACATAATACTGCATGTTGGGAAGCTTGCAAGGACTTGAATGTTAGCTGTGCTGCTGGTACTGGCTTGTAAGGGTCCTTCTGTGGTTTCACAGCATTCCTGACATGTCAGGCCTGTGCTCTAGCTTTCAATGTCTGCCTTGGCTCATCATGGGCTATCAGGATCTGTAGTGTCAGTGCAGAGTGGATTGTACCTCCTGTAAAGTTGCAGTTTTGCCGTCTCCCTTCACATAGTTGTGCAGCAAAGCAACAAGAGAATATTTTGAAGTTATGTTGTATCAGCATGGCACACACCTTTTGTCAAGAGGACTAAGGAATGTCACAGTGCTGTGACGAAGCTTACTGCATTGCTTGAGAATATCCATGTAGATGCTGCCAAAGGAATGAGAAAATATGGAAAATACAGTGGGCAGAAAAGGTTGGACTGTTGTAATGATTTGCATTTCAAGGAAAACCACTATTGTTTATACCCCTGTTGAATGTTACTGAGATGGCATGGTTTCCTGTCAGAGGAGATACCAGAGATGCATCTTGACTTGACTGTGCTGTATGCAAGCTTGCAATTTGATACTTGAGAGACTTGGGGTGGCTGAGTTTCTTGTTGAAAAGACTTGGATCAAGGTGTTGGTTCCCACCCAGACAAGGCTGGTAACATGATGCCTACCTGGCAGTTTTATGGTTTTATGGTTGAGCACTTGGCTATAATCAATGGTATCCCTGCCCAACTATTGATCCCAAGTCATTACAAAACAGTCATGATGTTATTACCTTCAGGTTGATAGTGATATTATCCCTCCAGGTTTACTGGAGGTCCTACAGACTTTATCTGTCTGTGTGTGTGTGTGTGTGTCTGTCTGTCCCGTCTCCACGGCTTATATCTCAAAAACTACTAGACGGATTTCCTTGAGATTTTGCACACTAACTGGAAGTTAGGTCCGATTGAATGTATCAAATTTTCAGAATCGAGGCTTGAAGAGAAAGTGGTTTTTTAAGGTCGTATTCTCGAAATTACCGGTCGAAAAATGATTGAAATGACATTTGACGGCAAAGCCAAATTTGACGTCATTAATAGCATGACGTCATTTGCAAGTACAATTTCGATCCTATATGCCAGGAGAATAATTTCGAAACACCTGGGGAGGAATGGCGAAATTCCAACATGTGCGACGTCATCAATAACGTGACGTCATTTGCGAGGACAGTTTATAGGAGAATTAATTTAGATAGATATGTCCTCAGATGTCTTAGGCCGCGAGGCCTTTATCTGATCTTTTGATCAGTACTTATGGCTACTCTCACTCTCTCTCTGTCTCTCTCTCTGTCTCTCTCTGTCTCTCTCTGTGTCTCTCTCTGTCTCTGTCTCTCTCTCTCTCTCTCTCTCTCTCTCTCTCTCTCTCACAGTACATGTAGTCGTTGAACATCGTGTCAATCTGTTTTTGAAGCTGTTTAATGATGAACACTGAATTTGAGAACACTGGTAAAGGAGAAAGAATTATATCTGTGTGTCGACTCTCTGTCTCTACATTTCAATTGACGTAACAGCAGAAATTATGGGTAACCTTTTACACAGTTTTAGATCGAAATCGAGTCCTTCGTATGTTGAACGTCTACGTTGAATAAATACTTTTTGTCTGCATTTCTCGTACTGGCACAACTTGGTGACTTAAAGAAGTCGCTTCACTCCACGTCTACGAGATCATTGTACAATTTGTAAGCCTATATTAGGTCACCACGAATTCTTCTTCTCCTCACTCAATAGTACATGTACTACCAAGTTGAAGTTCTGTTCGTGTGGCCTAGTCGCAGTGAATCGATAATAAACTTACCTGAAATAGACCTTGAGTATCCTAAAATGTACAAGACCACTCAAATTTCATGAACTATCATCCATTTTCCTACAATTGTGTAGTACAATCGTTTTAGCGTTTTTAATCGACCCTGATACGACCTATCGCGATTTTGTCCTTTCATATCATGGTCGAAACTTCGCTGGCTTCGCGGATCGCTTTCGCCTATCAGACGACAGCTTCGTATACAATCATCACTGCGAGGCAGCGCGAAATTTACCGAAGTCGACCAAAAACTCGCATTCATACAAATAATGAACCAATTCGAGTTTCTTTCTCAAATTATTCAGACTTTGTCCGATTATTACCACGGTAAGATAGCTGGAATTTCACATCCGGCGTCATCGCTTCTGATTGGCCGGTTTGTGTCACGTGACTGTGATAGTTTCGTCTGCTACTCGCTCTGACGTTATGGTCCAAGTAGTTTGATGTTTACTTCGTCCGCTGAACGCTGCCAAGACTAATGCGCGAATGAATGAAGTATGATTTCATAATTTTTCAGGATTAATACAAATATATATCAAATACATCAGTTCAATTTAATCGAGTCAATTAATCGAGTACATGTCCACCAAGTCAAAAATGTGTTGAGTGGAATGCAAGTCAGAAAAGTTACACTTGCAGTCTAACACCATCAGATTATCTGCAACTTTTCGAAGCGAATCTAGCCTAAAAACCTACCAGTTATGCAACGTGTTAACAGGATTGACTCGTTCTTTTCCACAGTTGGCGGAGAACGTTTCAATTTTGCTGGTTTTCAGCGTTACGCGATCGCGCAATTTTTTTCTTCAAATCAGAAATAGCTTTACATTTTTGTCCTCCTGTAACCACTATCAGATGTCCAGCGTCGGCATTAACAAAGAATTACAGAAAACCCACAACAACTATTATCTTTTTATCCATAAATAAAGATACTTCATACACAACACTTTCATGAAACACAAACAAACAAATGAAAATATAGATTTTTTTTCACCAGCATTGTCCACTTTAGGGTGGCGAACTTTTGTCTAAGTCTAATGGCTCGTGTGGTAGAGCATTGGACTCGTGGTCATGCATGACCAGGTTCGATTCTGCGCTGAAACTTTTTTCTTCTCTTTTTTCGAGAGGTTGTGGGTTCCAACCCGACCTGGTTTTTTGTGTTTTTGTTCATGTGTGTTTTTTCCCCATCTTTTCTCGAGAGGTTGCGGGTTCGAACCCGATCTTTTTCATTTTTTTTAAAATATGCCAAAACCTGGAGGTTCAGCGCCAGCGGTTTTTATTTTTGACTCACATGCGAAGCAAAAGTGAGTCTATGTACTCACCGTTTTCGTCCGGTCCGGGCGTCCGAAAACTTTAACGTTGGATTTTTCTCAGAGACTGTTAAGTCTATCAATACCAAATGTGGCATGATGGTGTATGATGACAAGGCCTCAAAAAACATACATAGTGACTTGACCTTGCTTCAAGGTCAAGGTCGCAGGGGCCATAAATGTTGTCAAAAAAAGTCATTTTTCACATTTTCTCAATTTTCTCTGAAGTTTTTGAGATTGGATACCTGACCTATATATGGTATATAGGGCAAAGTAGTCCCTATCTATTGATACCAGTTTGGTTGACCTTGCTTCAAGGTCAAGGTCACAGGAGCTCTTCAAAGTTGGATTGTATACATATTTTGAAGTGACCCTGAACTATGGAAGATAACTGTTTCAAACTTAATAATTATGTGGGGCACATGTTATACTTTCATCATGAGACACATTTGGTCACATATCATCAAGGTCAAGGTCACTTTGACCCTTATGAAATGTGACCAAAATGGGGTAGTGAACCACTAAAAGTGACCATATCTCATGGTAGAAAGTGCCAATAAACACCATTGTGCTTCCTATGTCTTGAATTAACAGCTTTGTGTTGCATGACCTTGGATGACCTTGACCTTGGGTCAAGGTCACATGTATTTTGGTAGGAAAAATGTGTAAAGCATTTCTTTGTGTATGATGTAATTGGTAGGTTTAGTTGTTTGACCTTGACCTTGAAGGTCACCTGAAGTTCAAGGTCATATAAAGGTCAAGGTCAAGCATGTGAGTCGTATGGGCTTTGCCCTTCTTGTTGCTTATGTGGTGTGTGAATTAATTTTCAGGTATCCTCAACTGTGTAAATTGGATATCTTCAGCCATGGAATATGTCTTTCGTGGTTTTGGCAGTAAGATTTTGTTTCATCTGCTTGCAGCAAGGACAATGCAGACTCCGACCAGCCACCCAAGAAACGCTACCTGAAGGCTGGTCTTTACTCAGACTTCTTCAAGGATGATGAGTAAGTATTAGTTTAATTGTTTGTCATTTGCCATGCTCTGCACATAAACATTTCTTAGGGTACCCATCTATTTGAGAGGGAGTTATCATACACAGCATGAAGGATAGTGTCAGATGGGGAGTGCATTGTCATATGTGTTGGTGGTGCACAGTTGACCATGTTATGGAATATGGAGGCTTGTCGTTTCAGACCAAAGAAGAAGCTGGAGAGCAGCCCACGCAATGGGAGAGACAAGTTGGTCTACCTCCCTGAAGAGCACCCCAATGGGCTGATGCCACCCCCCATCCACTTTGGCAGATACCACTTCCAAGAGATAGTGGACTTCCAGCTGCCTCATGACATTGTGTGGCTGCATGAGCGAAACCTGGTAATTTTCTGGCTCTGCTCAGCAAAGGCCTCCATGACATTGCATTGCAAGATGACTGCCACAGGGCTTGGTGAATGTGTAGTATGATGTTGATAGAAGTAGGTAGTGGCAGCAAAAATTGAAATATCACTATTGAATAAAATATTCCGGGTTATTATGATTCTACTATATGACAATTAAAACCAAATAAATTTTAAGGCTCTATCATGAACAGTTCCGGAGATAATGAGGTTTCAATCTGATGGCAAAATTTGGGAGGTTGTCCTTGTACTAAAAATTAAAATACCATTTTCAGCCTTGAAAAACTTAATGAATAAGACGGATTATGTAGTCTATGTTAATTAAGCATATACAGCTGATTATATAGATTGTATTTCTGAAACAGCTAGGCTATGACTACAAAATCAGCAAAACTACAAGTGCTTCAAAATGGAAAGAAAACATATCAAACTTGAACAATTTGACTATTTTGACAGCATGTAATTACAAAATTACACTCTTAATCACTTCCTCATTACAGAATTTTACATATACATTACGCTCAATTTTTTTAATCTCATCAAATGCAATATTTGGAAAATACCGAGTTTCAAAAAACAAAATTAGGCTAAATATGCCATGACGGACTAGGAAATGACCGTCATGTACATATAATGGCCATAACTTTTGAACCGCTCGATGGGTATACTTCAAATTTGAAAGAAATACAGAAAACTACCCAAGAAGCATGAAGAGATTAATCTTGGTTGAAAGCTTTTATATCCAATACTTTGTACAATATAATGATGTAAATATTATGTGAAATCTCACATTTTTTGGTTCAATGTATGGCATTTTCAGTTGTTTCCTTTTCCCTGGGCCAAGATGACAGACCTCAATATGTCAAACTGAACTTCATCTGAAAATAAAGATACATGTCTTAAAATAGATTTTAACAAATGTCAATATCCTCCATGCAGCCACTTATATTTCTGTATCAAGTCTATGTTCAAGGACAAATTTCACAATATTCTCAAGCATCATCCTACAACAATTCCCACTCCTTTATCTAAAGTCTAGCCAATGGGATAACTAAAAGTGTATTCTTTTCTACACCCTTTTTATAATTACTTGAGGGGCTGGCCATGGCAGAGCTGTGTGGGGGAGGGGGTGGAATTCCAATGTCTAGATGTGTGGAAATGTGTGTGTGTGTGTGTGTTTCATGTGCATATGTCATTGCAATCATGTTATAAATTAACCCCCAAAAATGTTTTTCTGGTACACTAATTTTTGGGGGGTATGTTTCAGAGATTGTGCAATTAGTAGATTTTTGTTTCCTCCCTCACTGTGTGTGTGTGAGGGTGTGTGTGTGTTCTCTCTCTCTCTCTCTCTCTCTCTCTCTCTCTCTCTCTCTCTCTCTCTCTCTATCTCTCTCTCTCTCTCTCTCTCTCTCTCTCTCTCTTTTCCCCCACCCCATCCTTCCTTCCCCCACCCCTCTCCAAGGTATGAGGCGAGATGCGTTATCTAGGTTTTTTCTCTTGGACTCCTTCAACACTTGTCTCACATGGCTGGCCTATATGAAATACTTGGAATACTATCATTGCCTCTGTCCAGTATTATTAGTGGTAGTTCTCGCTGGTGTGTGTGTGTGAGAGAGAGAGAGAGAGCAAGTCACCGAGAAAACTCCCGATTCTGTGCAAAATTAATGATTCAAATGCTTCGGTTGGCAGTCTTCGGATACCATGGTTGACTTAGCAAGAGCACATGTATATATCCGTGATCAACGAGGTTATCTGTTGGCTTGTGTGAGATTTGCATGACAGTCAAAAGTATTAAATATGCATTTGTTGCATTTAGCATAAATTCCTCTTTCCCATGCATGCAAAGATGCTTGTGTATGTTACCAATTGTCTGCTAATGCTATTTTGATTTTGATGTTGATCGAGCGCACAAACACGCTGTTCTGGTCACTATAGTAATCAAGGCGGCCTTCACTTATCACAGGATTCCCTGCTTTCAAAGAGCTGAATTGAATGAGCACCCCACATTCATTAGCTGATGGAAGTTTTACATGACCTTTCCGGCATTAGTAGTCTGTCCATAGCATTTAGCATATATTCCTCTTTCCAATGTATGCAAGGATGCTGGTGCATTATATTCCCGATTGTCTGTACTTAGATTTACACCGCTCCCTATAAGGTTATAGTAAACAAATGCGACTTTGATTTCATATTGATCGACAGTGACAGATTTGAGGTTTAGAAAACGAGACTACTAACTTTCCCCTTCAGATATGAATTATTTTGGAGTAGTATAGACAGATTAGCGATATAATTTCCCTTGCTCAGTCCCCACACACATCTTGTTTGTAAATGGCGCATAGCCAGAGACCGCTGCAAGCGTCAGCACTTCCCAGTAGTGCTCTCTTTCCCTCTTCCAGGCCCTCAAATTCACGCCCCAATGATTATAAAATAAGCAGAAAAGAAAGATGAAACACAAATCCTTTTTTTGCAGTAATATTTTCTAACAAATGTGATACTTGTGCACCACAGCAATCACATACACACTCGCGAAGCGTTTCCCGCATAAACTCAAGTGCGCTGCTGCTACTTACGCAGTTACGGTCGGCTATATCGGCCAAAAATAAATTTTCGGGAAATGGGTAGTCATTCATAGGGGTGGGCGGTGGGTGTCGCTAGTGGGGAGTTGTACCGTTTTCAAGTCTCTCTCTCTCTCTCTCTCTCTCTCTCTCTCTCTCTCTCTCTCTCTCTCTCTCTCTCTCTCTCTCTCTCTGTCTGTGCGAGCTCATGAGTGTGTGTTTGCGCATGTATGTGTGTGTAGGCTATATGATACAGCAATAGTAAAGAATCAACAAGGTAAATTTTGCTTCATTTTACTTACTGAGAACGTCAAGTAGATCGCAAAACTTCAAATTGAGAATTCGTTGAAGTCGACATCTCAGAAGCTGCCATCTCTGGGCTGATGCACTGTGCATGAAAATAGGGTACCTAGGTTTGAAGGCCAGGTGAATTTGGGACATACTCGCCAACCTCAAACCAAAATGTCATTTCTAAAGGTAATTAAATTCTCTTTCATCTGAGCCTAAAGATTGTGGTTGTCAAAGCAGAGCTTCTTGATGTAATTTCACAAAATGTTGGACACTCGTGATTTTTTCGTTTTTAGGGATTTATACTTTAGAAATATGAATGGATTTTGGTATCATTCAATGTATTACTTAATTTCGCATACATTGATACCAAATTAAGCATTGTGCGATGTCTATCCCAAATTCTCCAGGCGAGTAAACTGAGTACCATAAAACTTCCCCGTTGCCGCCTCGGCTGGAAAAGCGGGATTTTCACGATCGCGCAGCTTAACTGTAACACTATATTTTTTGTGTGCCGCAGTAAAAATACTGATACTTTAATGATAAACGTATATTCAATTGAAAGGAAAAAGAAAGTTCTTTATTTCTGTGTACGTTAAACATCTGTAGTACTTGTGTAAGCCAAACACAGCCCCCGTGAAAATCTTCAATTTTGGTTGTTTTGCACGTTAGATCGCACTTTTGTGCAGCGCTGCCACTACCTAATAGAAGGTGAATCTTCAAACAAAGCATATTCTCATTTGTGACCCTCCATCACAAAATGAGTCACTCGTTGCATTTTGAACATTTTGAGATCTGTATGTTTAAAAAAGTGACACAACAAACTTTTCAATGGTGCAAGAATTTTGAAAATATCACTACCCTACACGATTTCACATGACTTAAGATTGACACCCTAATAAGATGTTTTTTTGAGAAAAACGCGTTTCAAGTTTACAGACATTATTCTCCTTTTTTCCTTAGCGACCCTTATTCCAGACTCATTCAATTTGCCACAGAGATGAAGCAGTGTATGGACAACTATCCTGCCAAGTTTGTTAGAATTTTCTTGATTTTTCCATTTAACATGGCATTTCAAATGCAGACCTGTCACTTCCGCGCAGTGCATGAGAAATGTTTGGAGTATCAATCAGCAAGCAGAATATAGCAGAGATGAAGGATTCATCACATCTCAAAATTTTGTTATGAAATGAGAATTTATGTTTTGATGTATATTTGAAGAACAATAAAAAAAAGCAAAACACAAAAAAGTAAGCGAATACCTTTATTGGTTCCTGAGTTATTGGCAATTTAAGATATGCGCTGTCGCGATGCCCTTTAAAACTGAAAAACGGGCCAACTTTAACAGCATAAAGCTACTACATAATAATGGCTTAGTCAATTCAGCTTTTGAGAATCAGTTCTCAGCAACCAGGAATGGCAAAAAATCATTGTTTCAACACTCTAGTCTCATATTTGTTTAACCACCAAGCACTGAAACTTTACGAAAAACACAACTGAAAACAAAGCAAAACTGCACGGGAGGGCAAGTTTAGGCTATCACAGAATTGAATTTATTTAAAGCAGCTGTCTGGAACTTCCAGATCTTACAAACAAACATGCATAGAACAAGCCCATTTTTTCATGAGATTATTGCAAGAAGTATTTGACAAATTAACTGCCAAAGTCAGGAAAAACATCAATTTGACTGGCGTCCAGACGTTCTGCCATGTACATATATGTAAAGCTTCATAACTATTAAACTATATACAGTATCTTTACCAAATTTAGAGACATTGCGCACTATGCATTTATCTACATTCCTACATAATGTGGAATTGAAAGCTGGAAAAATAAGGGGGGAAAGTCATGAAAAAATTAGAAAAGTTTGATGTTTCCGTCTGTACACACACAACAACTGTCATAACTTTTGAACCAATTGATGGATTTACCTCAAATTTGAAAGCAAATTTTTTAAAAAGCATGGTTTGCTCTTATGGACACTGAAAAAGGACAATTGTCCTGAAAGGAACCCCTTCAGGCTTCAGCACCGAGCAAGCCACCCCCCCCCCCCCCCCCCCAAAAAAAAAAAAAGAAGTTAGCAAGCAAAGCAAGCACAGACTGTCATTTCAATTGACAGCAAATTTTCAAACAAGTACTCCTTAAAATGATGATACTTTTGTCCCAAATTGTTTGGTGCTTCAACGATGAACGCACGCCCTGGAAATGACGATGGGGCCAGGGCGTCATTTCCAGCAAAAACTACATCCGAAGCAATGGAGCAACGGTCCTCCTTTACTCGCCATCTGAAGTCATTTGTCCTCTCCATAAACTTGACATCTGCTTCCCCCTCATCTCTCAGTTCACTCACTTCACCGATGTAGTAGTTGTCTTCGTAGTAAACCACAACGATCTCCCCTACACGTTGAAACTGAAATGCTGTCGATTTGATACAATTTACCATGGAATCCTACCACTAGTTTAAAAAAAAATAAGACAACTCAAAAAGACTTTAACCCTCTGATTGCCATTAGTTTTTCACGGTTTTTGACTCACATGCGAAGCAAAAGTGAGTCTATGTACTGAGCCGTGTCGTCCGTCCGGGCGTCCGTCCGGGCGTCCGTCCGTCCGGGCGTAAAAAACTTAAATGTTGGATTTTTCTCGGAGACTATTAAGTCTATCAACACCAAATGTGGCATGATGGTGTATGATGACAAGGCCTCAAAAAACATACATGGTGACTTGACCTTGCTTCAAGGTCAAGGTCACAGGAGCCATAAATGTTGTCTCAAAAAGTCATTTTTCACATTTTCCCAATTTTCTCCCACGTTATTGAGAATGGCGACCTTAGCTACAAGTGGTATATAGGTCAAAGCAAGCCCTATCTTTTGATACCAGTTTGGTTGACCTTGCTTCAAGGTCAAGGTCACAGGAGCTCTTCAAAGTTGGATTGTATACATATTTTGAAGTGACCTTGACCCTGAACTATGGAAGATAACTGTTTCAAACTTAATAATTATGTGGGGAACATGTTATACTTTCATCATGAGACACATTTGTTCACATATCATCAAGGTCAAGGTCACTTTGACCCTTATGAAATGTGACCAAAATGGGGTAGTGAACCACTAAAAGTGACCATATCTCATGGTAGAAAGTGCCAATAAGCACCATTGTGCTTCCTATGTCTTGAATTAACAGCTTTGTGTTGCATGACCTTGGATGACCTTGACCTTGGGTCAAGGTCACATGTATTTTGGTAGGAAAAATGTGTAAAGCATTTCTTAGTGTATGATGTCATTGGTAGGTTTAGTTGTTTGACCTTGACCTTGAAGGTCACCTGAAGGTCAAGGTCATATAAAGGTCAAGGTCAAGCATGTGAGTCGTATGGGCTTTGCCCTTCTTGTTACTCCCTGCAGCCAGTTATTTTCTGGACGTGCCCAAAAACAGAGACCCCTCTTCTGTTTAAAAATATACAATTATTATATTCTTTGCTACAGAGGCAACATTTTTGGAGGAAAGATGGAAAATTGAATGCACTCTCTGATAGACTCACTGAAATTTATGTCCATGCAATACAATATGATATCATTTTTTTATAAAGAAGACAACACAAATAAAAAACAAACAAAGTGATAAGTTTCAAACCTTTATTTGAGTGGATGATACAACTGTAGGGCCTACTCTTTGTGCAGATTAGGGGTGCAGGCCACCTTGAAGGACATCAAGGTGTGGTATCTCTTAATTGAAGCAGGGATAAAAGCACATAGGCACTTGGCACTTCTCGCTAATGTACTGAGTCTGGTGCCGCTTGACATCCCTGTCAGAGCAAACCACACAGTCGGGCTGGGATATTCTCCCTGAGGGCAGACGATGGGGATTGATGGCAATGTGATGCTCACCTCTCACAAGCCTGTCAGGGGTAGTGGCAGCCATTCTTCCTCGATGCCTTGCTGTGGACCCCTGGTAGCCAGAAAGGAGGCCATGGGCAATCTGCAGATGGAACTTTTCTGCACTCACCCTGGCACCAGCTTTCTTGAATTTCCAGATGACCAGGGCGTTGCAGAAGCACATTTCCAGGAGATAGAAGAAGAGCTTCTTCCACCATTTGGCACACCGGTGGGACATCGTAGTGGTAGTTGGCAGTCTGCCCTGTCCACTCCTCCCATGTGTCGAGTGTAGGCCTCGATGGCAGCAGGCTTCTCCACAATCCTCTTCTTGTTGGGGTGGTGTTTGGACCTGACTTCCTTCATGAAGGTCTGGCTGGTGTGGACGGTTGTCATCAAGTTAACTGGTCTCTTGTCCTGCCAGGTCATGTACAGGATCTTGTCATCTCGATCAGTGTTAAGTGGTCGTTCAGCAGTTGGCTTGGCCTGCCTGATGGAGTCGGGAACTCGTCGATTTGCACGAAAAGTCCCACAGGCTCCTGTCCCACATTGCACCAGTTCTTGGAAGAGGCCACAGGAGGAAAATAAATTGTCCATATATGTGGTTGGGTCAGGGAATACACTACATGATGACCCACACCATGCTCCCGTGGGACAGTTTCTTTGCCAATGTACATCTTCCAGTTCCACACATACCCAGTGGCAGAGTTGGCAAGCGCCCAATCTTTCATCCCCCACTTGCTGGGTTTCAAAGGCATGTATTGCATAAGTTCAGTTTCGCCTTTGAAAGCCACCATACTCTCATCCACAGAAAGTTCTTTCCCAGGGGAGAAAAACCTCTGCCTCAGGGGGATCAGCAGATCGATAAACGGTCTCACCTTGTGGAGCTTGTCATAGTCTGGATCCTGTTTTGGCTTGGCAGTCTCGTTGTTGTTGAGGTGAAGAAAGCTCAGGATGGCCAAAAACCTGTTCCTGGACATGATCTTTCTAAATCCAGGTATCTCGAGGATTGGGTCGGTCGTCCAGAGCAGGCCATAGGAAGATCTGCCAGTCAGTCCTGTCAGTAGCAGCACGGCGAGAAATGCAGCCATCTCGGGTCGAGTGACAGGCTGCCACTGATTCACTCGAGAATAGATTCCCGCGTCGCTTCCTTTCTTCGCTCTCACTTGACCAGCGTAGCGATTTGTTTCGTTGACCATCAAGTCAACGATTTCATCGTTGAAATATAGATGAAAAGCATCGGATTCTGATATGTCGTCGGGCACATGTTGAGGAGAGGGCGTGGTCTGGCACTCCGGCAACCATGAGTGGTCATACGCAGACGGAATCTTGGACTGGGCTGGTTCAACTTCGATTTCGTCATCGGAGTCGCTGTCTGCGGCGAACTCGACCAAATCTTCCTCTGTGAAGCCATGGATTTCTTCTTCCGAGTCAGAATCGAACAATATTTCGAAGATTCGCTCTTCATCAGGATCGAGCTCAGCCATTTCTGGGCCAGCGTGCGCAATTAAAATCGCGCAGCAGCGTGTCTACCTCGATCGGTAACTTCAAATTTCGATCTAAATTTGCATACTTGCAGTGAAAAAATATGGCGACTGTTATTATGAAAGCGAGGCTCTTCTGCGCAGTCTCCATGCGTAGAGAGCTTTCACAATCCCAACATTCATAGCGAACGGCGCCAGATTCAAACATGCCTATCAGTTTGTCAACTATAACCGCTGACGGCTGTGAGGGGAGGTAACTACTTCGGCGGTTATGACCGCCGACAGTGCGCAGAGGGTTAATCTTTCGTGTTACATTGGTAATTTGTGTTATTAATATGTGCGAATCCTGGAAAAAGTGGCCGACGGCCACTTGTGGTCTGATTAAATTTCTTCGAACATTGCGTCTATTTAGCACTCGCTGAAAGTCCCGACTTCTACAATACTTTTCCCAATATGTGCAAAATATTGCAATAAATATCTTCCTGAATGATTGTTCTAGCATAAACTGAAACAAAAACCCCAATAAACTTACCAATTCCAGTTTATTTGTCCGTCAGAATCGCATCCGCGCCATCACTCTCTTCGCTCGCCACATTCAGCGNNNTGGACCCTACATCTCATGAATGTGAATGATATGGCCAAGGAGGGAGATGCAGATAGAGCAGTGTTGTCACTGAAAGCCTATCTTCCCTTCTTCTACCAGCACTCAGACCTGTCAAAGTACTTTGTTGAATGCCTTGACGTTCTCTTGAAGACAACAGTAACATCTCCTTCCAGAACAAGGCTTCAAATACTCGAGGGCAGTTTTGTGAACCGCAGGGGTGGAAAGGGAAACAATGTTGAGACAGATCTTCTCATGGAACATCATGTTCGGAACACAAAGGACTTGATCAGAAGTCTGAAATCCAACAAGACAGAACACAGCATTCAGAGAGCAACCCTTGCAGCTGAAATTGTGAATGATGCATTCAAAACCTTTCAGGACACACTATCTCTCTCCTCAGTTGCAAGTCGTCAGTCCAGAAAACTGAAAGAAGATGATGTTCTGAAAATCAAAGCATGTCTCAGGCAGTTGAAGCCATTCAGATGCCAGGAAGGCAGAGAGTATGGCTGCATGAATATTCCTGCTTCTCCACAAAATGACAAAGTTTTGGCAAAAATGCTAGTGGGCATTGCAAGAACTGTGGCCAGGCTGACAAGAGAGAAGCTCATCAACCACCATGATGCAGAGGCAGAGGCCATGGATAAGGACAGTGAATCAGATGATTCTGACTCCTGAATGTTGTGAATGAAAACCTAGCTGATATTGAACATCATAATTTGGCCAAATGATAACAGTGAAGCTGCAATGGTTTCTCTTTGAATGATGTTTACATTGGATTTTCCCTACGGGCAGTCTTCAAGAGAACGTCACTGCATTATATAGTTTCTAGCTACATAGAGTGTAGTTGTTCATGGAACAAAATGTGGATTAATCAGAAACATTGCTCCTGCCAGTGATGCATCTTTCACAGGCACATGACTTAGCACAATTGCAGCAGCATTTGCATGACCCTGACAGTGGAGAATCCTGACAGCCAAAAGCTTTGAGGAGCACAAGACGCAGGCAAGAATCAGTCAGACAAAATTCTTTCAAGTGTTCATCAATGATGGTGTTTGGTCCAATATCATTCGCACTGAAGTAGAGCAGTGACTCGGATGCCTGTCCTTGATGGCCTGCTCTGCCTATCTGTTGTGCAAAGTCCACGATGCTTCGTGGTGGCCTGGCATGTATGACTCTGCTGACGCAAGGTGAATCAAAGCCCATGCCAAGTGCTGGGCTGCAGAAGACGAGACGCAGCTGGGGGTCGTTCTTTTTCAGCTCCTGAGTGATGTGAGCAATCACTTGTGGATCTTGAGTCGAAAAAAAAATGGCATACTTCGTTGTGTACAGATCTGGTTTACCGAAGATGCTTAGTGCCTCAATTTGTGCATTGACACACCACTCAAGAGGCATGTAGCACAGTGTGACTGGGTAGGCCATATCTTCTGCTTTGAGTCGTGTGAGCTCTGGCATGAAGACAGATTCGCTGCTCTCGATGATGTCCCGATGCCCAGGCTTCCTTTTCCTGTTGAGGAAGATATTGGGCTTGTCAGGATTTTCGCACACTCTTGCGACATTTGTAATGCCCAGATGCTTGGGCACTTCAGTCCACATTGAGGCTGTGAGTGTGGCACTGAGGGCAATGACAGGGCACTTGAAATAGCTTGGCAACGTGCCGAGCTTTCGAAAAGCTACTCGGAACTCCTTCCCCCTGCAAGAAAACATGGACAATTGGTTAGACATGTAGAAATATATAAGAATTTTTCATGGGGCTTCTGTGTATGAAAAATGCTAGTATTCATGATTATTGTTTCCATGATGCCCATATTTGTTCATTATCATTTGATGCTAACATTAAACATTTTTTAAAATACTTTTATTTACAGAAATAAAGAAACATAGGGGTGGGTGGGGTATGGAGGCATACACAGTAGTTCTCATCAACATCAATCATCATCACCCCAGTACCTTCATGAGTTCGTTCCTAGACAGAAAAGATATCGAAATAAAAAGAACAGCAAAGGAGGAAGTCTACTGAGTAGTCAAGGATGTATGGGAAGGGGTGGGTTTTTTAAATATATTTTTAGGGGGGGGGGGGGGGGGGGGGCATTTGATGCTAACATGGTAGTGAGCATGTCTGCAGAAATACTACTTATGGAAACTTGGTGAAATCCATTGTGAAAAGAAATGATACAAAAGGAGAAAATGTGACATGGCTTTAATAAAACCCAACATGTCATAAAAAAGATTTTGAATAACAAATAAAGACGTGTTACTCTCAATACAAACATGTCACTTCTTTGTCCACTTTCACTTCATGTAGTGTAAGGGAGGTGGGAGTGAGGCTGCAGTAGTGATTGTACTGCATTTGGAAGTATTCTGTCTCTATGCAAAGACTAAACTGAATTGTAAACATTGTCAACATGATAGATTCCTGTGTTAACTTCATGTATGGAAGAACCCTTTTTTTAAACGAAGATTTTCCACACAACTCTTTAACATGTGCATATTGCCAATTGCTCATGTTGCAAGAAAACAAGGACTTCTGTAGAAGCAAAGAAAAAATATACAGATGTGCATGTGATAAATGTTAAATGCAGAGGCAAAACAGTCATAGGTCTATTTCATATTCTCACCATGTGTCAATGGTGTGGCACTCATCAACAGCGAGAAGTGCAACCATTCCACAGAACTTGCTGCTGCACAGGAGGGCAAGGCCAGCATCGCTGCACAGCAAAGCCTCTGGATGGGCGAAAATGAATTGGTATTTGCCAGCCTCGATGTCTGCTTGGATAGCAGCATTCAATTCCTGAAAATGTATAACATATTGGCAATTGGAGAAAAGAATCAACCTGTTCACAATATATAACCAAAAGATGCCATGAGAAACACATAATTTACTTCTCTTGCTTCTGTTAAATTGTCACTGATAAAAACTAATGCAAGGATTGTACACACATGGCTTTATGATAAATCATCCATGCCACCCTGCTGGTTAGGTATTCAAACAACCAATTTTATATCGTCCATTTCAAAGAGCTCTGTTACTGGCTGCATCTTTATAATTCATTGATTGACAAAAATTATATTTTACTAATGAACCAAGCTTAGGTGCCTTCAACAGACTGAATGAGTGCAATGAAATGTGTGAATTACAAATATGATGTACTGCTGTAAACACAAGATCAATGTAGAAATTCACTTTAAAAGTAATTATTCAAAATGACTGTGCAATAAATACCTTCCTTAAAAAAGGAAAATCCTCATAAGAACAAATAAATGAATTCAGTGCGACCAATTAGACACAATTTCATCATCCAAGACCAATGGATTATTCTCCCACAATACTTTCATGGGCATTCATATTGAACTAAACAATGAAACAAAATCGGGCATCCTGTCATTACATAGGTAGTAATATATTTTTCTACTGAGCCTCATCTTTTAAAGCCTGATCATTTTGGGTACAAAGTAGAATGAAAATCCATTTTGTTTCAACAGGCAGCAAAGAATTACTGTCAGAACTTACAGGTTGCTGTAAGCAGTTATACTCTCATCAGACTGATTGATACCAATGAAAAGCTCAGGATTTTGTCTATACAATTTTAAACACTGTATAGATAGCATTTGCTAGCCAAAGGAAAACAATAACTGGTTGCAAAAACACCAGCAATGACAGCTGACTAGGTGCAAGAGCTTGCTATCTGTTCCAGATGTCAGCCTGTCCTAGTTTTTGACCTCGTCCAATCTTATAGCATGGCTATTCGGGAATAGCCGTGTTGGAAATGTTATGTACGGTGAGCACTTCGTTAAAAATTGGACTATGAGTATGAATCAAATAGACGAATACACCTAGCAGTCTCAGCCACTGACACGCTCGAACGCTCGCACGCAATCACACGTCAGTAATGAGTAAATCCAACTTCGAGAAGAAGAAAGGTTATCCTTACCGTCTCAGTTCCATCTTGGAATTCCAATTGTCCACCCATGTCCAATCTCAATGCCGAAATGTTCTTTTCACGCAAGCTGGACATCTGATCCCGTTGAATAACATTCAGGGGGCTCACAACAACCGTGACCCACTTCTCCATCTTCTTTTTCAGGGCTAGTAGTTCACCTCCCAATTGGTAAACAAGACTTTTGCCATACCCCGTAGGCAGTGAAATCATTATGGAAGTGTCTCCTTTCCATAGCAACTCCAACGCAATTCTTTGCATTTTCTTTAGTTCAAGATTTCTGCAATGTTTTTCAATTACTTTCTTCATAGCCTCATCCAAGCCAGGTTCCTCGTGTGCAGCCATGTCAATAAGGCAGTGGCGGAGGAATACACTAAACGGAAATACAATCGATGCAATACTATATTCTGGTATGCATGTTATGGAAGAATTTAGGCTATCACGTGACCAACCTGTTGCTGAGACTATATTCACTAGTCTCAGCGACGCTGATGCGCCGACAGTGCGCAGAGGGTTAATCTTTCGTGTTACATTGGTAATTTGTGTTATTAATATGTGCGAATCCTGGAAAAAGTGGCCGACGGCCACTTGTGGTCTGATTAAATTTCTTCGAACATTGCGTCTATTTAGCACTCGCTGAAAGTCCCGACTTCTACAATACTTTTCCCAATATGTGCAAAATATTGCAATAAATATCTTCCTGAATGATTGTTCTAGCATAAACTGAAACAAAAACCCCAATAAACTTACCAATTCCAGTTTATTTGTCCGTCAGAATCGCATCCGCGCCATCACTCTCTTCGCTCGCCACATTCAGCGTGGCTGAGACTAGTGAATATAGTCTCAGCAACAGGTTGGTCACGTGATAGCCTAAATTCTTCCATAACATGCATACCACCGTTCTGAACAGCCACGCTGAATGCCATATCACATCGTGAGTGTATTCCTCCGCTTGTTGTGATACACTCCATACTGGCAGCCATTTTCCCGTCAGTTCATTTTCTAAACATCGATTTCCCATGAATGTAAAACTTGTGTGCGGTAAAATTCGAATCACAAGAGTGTAATATTGTGAACTCTACTAATTATAAGGACTTTGAATACAACAGCAATATTTATACTTCATTGAGCGAGTTCGGAGGGTCAGAGTCGATCTCTGGTTGTGAATTCTTGTCAGCAAACCGTTAGATGACAACTAAAGACGCTTCAGCGTTTGTGTGAACAGTGATTACACGTACCTTGTCAGCAAACCGTCAGATGTCAATTCAACACTGTCTAGTCTCGCTGGATAAGCAGTGAATCAGAAAATGGCTTTAACTTCAGCTCCAAAGAAAAGAAAAAGAACAGAAATGACACCCAAAGACAAAGTGGACTTGCTTGATCGCTACCGAGAGCTAAATTCTAAAAGTTTGAGGGAGGGTGCTGACATTTTGGGTGTGTCGGCATCATTTCTGTGCCAGACACTGAAAAAAGAAGATGAACTTAGGGCTGATATCGCAGAGGGCTCCAGTCAAGGCCAAAGGAAGCGTCGGCGCTGCGGGAAGGATAAAGAGACAGAAGATGGCTTAAAGCGGTGGTTCGACTCTATCCAAGCGCGCAACACACCTGTAAACGGCCCAATCCTGTGTCAGAAGGCGGAACAGATTGCTTCCCAGCTTGGTCGCTCCGAATTCAAAGCTACAAATGGGTGGTTTAACAGGTGGAAGAAACGCAACGGCTTGGTGAAGCGGGAAGTGCCGGTTAATAAAAACGCCGCTTATTAAAAACACTTTTGTTCGGTCCCAATGTGTTTTTAATAAGCGGCGACTACTGTATATACACAATCGCACGTGCGTAAGGCAGTTTACAACCTTATAGACACGTTCGCGCTAAAAGTAGTTCTCAAATGATTTCCTGAAAATCTCATAGATTAGTTTTATTAGAACACCAAATTTGTGTTTATCTATCGGTATAAATAATTGGAGTGAAATAGAATCGCCTCTTTTTACTCTCAATGGTCTTCTGATCATGTTGAATTTTGATTGGTAGAATCATTGGAATGTGGATTCGAAGTCACGTGACCAACCTGTGTCAGAGATAGTATTACATCTCTGTGTTCAGAATGCGCTCGCCATTGTGTGAATGAACTGGCGATGACCGATTTGAACATCGCAGACGGTCCCTTCGTTTTGATCGGATCGCTTGCCGAGGATACGTCATGAATACATTAACCTAATACCTCTTTCAAAAAGGTTCTGATTTGGCTTCATTTTTATTGTAGTTAGGATGTGTTTCAGTGGTTATTTTCTTCAAAATCGTTGAAAAATCATCAACTTTTGTAAAAATTCGGTTTTACGCCCATTCTTTTCATTAGAAGACAACTCAACTTTACATCATTAAAAACCTCATTCTTCGTGAACACTTTGATACTAAATATAGGTGTGTAGGCCCCATGTCCAACACAAGACAAAGCCGCGAAACAAGTACCCAAAAATCTGACACACAAAGCGCTGCGGGCATGGCGGTCCAAACTGACGTGAGCGGCACACCACATGGGTTTTTGACTCACATGCGAAGCAAAAGTGAATCTATGTACTGAGCCGTTTCGTCCGTCCGTCCGGGCGTCCGGGCGTAAAAAAACTTAAACGTTGGATTTTTCTCGGAGACTATTAAGTCTATCAACACCAACTTTGGCATGATGGTGTATGATGACAAGGCCTAAAAAAACATACATAGTGACTTGACCTTGCTTCAAGGTCAAGGTCACAGGAGCCATAAATGTGGTCTCAAAAACAGTCATTTTTCACATTTTCCCATTTCTCCCACGTTATTGAGAATGGCGACCTTAGCTACAAGTGGTATATAGGTCAAAGCAAGCCCTATCTTTTGATACCAGTTTGGTTGACCTTGCTTCAAGGTCAAGGTCACAGGAGCTCTTCAAAGTTGGATTGTATACATATTTTGAAGTGACCTTGACCCTGAACTATGGAAGATAACTCTTCCAAACTTCATAACATTGTAGTACACATGCTATACTTTCATCATGAGACACATTTGGTCACATATCATCAAGGTCAAAACCTTGGCCCTTATGAAATGTGACCAAAATGGTGTAGTGAACCACTAAAAGTGACCATATCTCATGGTAGAAAGTGCCAATAAGCACCATTGTGCTTCCTATGACTTGAATTAACAGCTTTGTGTTGCATGACCTTGGATGACCTTGACCTTGGGTCAAGGTCACATGTATTTTGGTAGGAAAAATGTGTAAAGCAGTTCTTAGTGTATGATGTCATTGCTAGGTTTAGTTGTTTGACCTTGACCTTGAAGGTCGGTTGAAGGTCAAGGTCATGTAAAGGTCAAGGTCAAGCATGTGAGTCGTATGGGCTTTGCCATTCTTGTTTCTTTTTAAGTTACCATATGAAAGTAAAAGGTTTTCACTGTCAATGACTTTCAGATGTTTTTTCAACGTTCATTTCTTGTGATACATCAAAGGTCTCTTTGCTATCTTTTCTCTTTTTGACTCACATGCGAAGCAAAAGTGAGTCTATGTACTCACCCGTTTCGTCCGTCCGGGCGTCTGTGAAAAACTTTAACGTTGGATTTTTCTCTGAGACTGTTTAGTCTATCAACACACAATTTGGCATGATGGTGTATGATGACAAGACGTACAAAAACATACATAGTGACTTAACCTTGCTTCAAGGTCAAGGTCGCAGGGGTCATAAATGTTGTCTAAAAACCAGTCATTTTTCACATTTTCCCAATTTTCTCTGAAGTTTTTGAGATTAGATACCTGACCTAAATATGGTATATAGGGCAAAGTAATCCCTATCTTTTCATACCAGTTTGATTGACCTTGCTTGAAGGTCAAGGTCACAGGAGGTCTTTAAAGTTGGATTGTATACATATTTTGAAGGTATTTTGAAGTGACCTTGACCCTGAACTATGGTAGATAACTCTTCCAAACTTCATAACATTGTAGTGCACATGTTATACTTTCATACGTGTCGGGCGTCCTGTCGTCCGTAGAAAACTTTAACATTGGATTTTTCCTCGGAGACTATTAAGTCTATCAACACCCAATTTGGCATGATAGTGTATGATGACAAGGCGTCAAAAAGCATACCTAGTGACTTGACCTTGCTTCAAGGTCAAGGTCGCAGGGGCCGTAAATGTTGTCTAAAAACAGCCATTTTTTACATCCTCTCAGCATGTGAGTCGTGTGGGCTTTGCCCTTCTTGTTCTTTTTACTAAGTGACCACAACAAATAACTAGGGACACCATCACTTGATTTGCGTTTACACTAAACTATTCTAGTGATTTTTGTGCTTAATGGCCTTACATACCCTACAAAGGCTAATAGGCCGTAAAACACTATCCATCCATCCATCTATTTCACTGAGATAAGAGAGATTCTGTGCTGCCTAACAGGGATAGGAGTCACTAACAAAAGCTCACCATCCCACCCCTTCACAGGGCCAACCAGACACTATCTTCGGTCGCTTCCGATTCGCTCTCGGAACTTCGATCTAATTCCTGCAATTGAAGAGATCGTTCATCGCAAGACTGGGGTCGTGCCATAGTTACTTCCCTTGCTTTGTCAGCCAATCAGAGAAGGGTATTCCGCCATAACAACATATTGTCTCAAAATAGCTCACTTTCAAGCCAACCAGAGGAGATCTACAACCGTGTTGATCTGTTGCAGTGATGGCTACAAAAACTTTGAGAAAATGCCTGATGTCGATGATTCGTTTGCAGATGTTTTCTTGTAAATGATTTACCACCTCATCCAAAAAATTCATAAAGCATACTCTTACATGTTGATTTCAAAAACAAAACTTATTCATGCAATGAAGAAGAGACTAGAGAAGCCAAATAAACTAAGTCAACCACTACAATCCCAACCTCCTTTATGGGTGGTTTGTGTAAAATGACTCGACTGTGCAACCGACTTATTTAGTAATGGAAGGTTACATTTATTCATTTAAATGAATGCAGTTTGCAAGTATGTTATTTTAGGATAAACAGTAACTTTACCAATTTAATATTTACTTTTTGTATTGCTCTTTGAAGCTCTTGTACCAAAACTTTGGATAATTGAATTTTTTGTTTACTCACAAAAGGGGAAGAAATCTGTAGTTGAGTTTCAGAATTCAGTCATTATTTAATTGTCCTCTTCTCTTTTTCCCCTTTCTACTTTCTTCCCTCCTTTCTTCCTTCTTTCTTCCTTTTTTTCCTTCCTTCCTTTCTTCCTTCCTTCCTTCCTTCCTTCCTCCCTCCCTCCTCCTCCATATTATTTCATCAATGCTTTATTATGCCAATCATGAGTGTATACTGGTGAAATTGAATTGCCACTTTTCAGCTTCGAAAGGTCAAAGATTCCAAGCCCAAGTACAAGAAAATTCGCAACAGTAAGTGAATTTCCTAGTATGAGTAGTCTGTCTTTAATCTAATGTGCCAGTTCCTTAAAAATAAATAAAAGGATAGATCGATCATGAACAGTAGCAGCACTAGAAATGGAGTCTTAATGGGTGGTGGGGGGCATTGGCATTTAATGATCTTGAATGAGGGCTCAAACCCTGCTTTGGATTCATAACTGCTAATTGAAAATGAAAAGCTGAACAAGAAGTTGAATCATCTTTGCTTTGTGTGCGAGTTGCACAGTAGGCAGTAATTTCCTTTGCATATTGTTTTGTCTTTTTGATGTTTCAAATGGCCATGGACACTAACCACTTTGTGAACACTAACGCATTGAGACACATGTTGCATTGGTGACTAGTGGGAATGCTGGTGTAAATCTGCTTGCAGACGTGTATGTGGATGTCAAACCCCATGCCAAGAAGGCAGAGCCACACCCCTGCAACTGCAAGAAGCCAGAAAACCCTGATGAAAAGGGATGTGGAGATGACTGCATCAACAGGTCTGTTTCAGTCATGATGTCCTAGACTGCAGAACAGAGAATTGTATGGGCAAGCAATTAAGGCAAAAGTCCAACTATTTTTGTAGCATGGGTATTAATTATCTTTTCATTCTTTTTTCTGCTTCATTGTGCACACTGGCTGTTCATTAGCCTTTCTCCCTTCATTTCCTCCTACCCTCTTTGTCTATCTTCTTTCTCTCTCTCTCTCTCTCTCTCTCTCTCTCTCTCTCTCTCTCTCTCTCTCTCTCTCTCTCTCTCTCTCTCTCTCTCTCTCTCTCTCTCTCTCTCTCTCTCTCTCTCTCTCTCTCTCTCTCTCTCTCTCTCTGACTCTCTCTCTGTCTCTCTCTCTCTCTCTCTCTCTCTCTCTCTCTCTCTCTCTCTCTCTCTCTCTCTCTCTCTCTCTCTCTCTCTCTCTCTCTCTCTCTCTGCAGTAGGGAGGAATCATGGGTGGCAAGTCATAATATTTTATTGTTTTTTAAGGGACATGGCGTCCAAAAACGGATTAATTAAAAGTAAATCATTGCTCAGCAAGTATGAAAGCTATGCTTATGAAATTTCATACAGAATACAAACTCACTGCAAGGTATATGAAGACAAAGTATTATTGCGGAAGACTTAGTTGTTTATGTGTTATAGCAAAATTACTGAAAAATATTCAGTGAGCAATTTTGGGGGGTCACTTGTTCTAAATTCCACTAAAATTATTTATAAGTGTTAGTAATCCACTTATGATATCTTATTGAATAATATAGACCTTCTTTGTTTACAATCATTACTGATCATAAAAAGGTTCATTAAAATTTGATGGAGGGGAGAAAATTAGTACATTTATTTTTCAGTCATTTTGCAATAACACATGAACAACTAAGTCTTCAGCAATAAAGTTTTGTCTGAATATACCTTGCAGTGAGTTTGTATTCTGTATGAAATTTCATTAGCATAGTTTTCATATTTGCTGAGCAATGATTTAATTAACCATTACGTTGCTGAGTTTTTTTAACAATGCGTCATGGCTCTGTGCTGACTTTTTCCCCCCAGAATTTACTCCAAAAACGGTCACCGTCTTTGAAGTCAATTTTCATATTCTTCTTCACCTCTGATAAAAAAAAATGCAAAGAATAAAAATTGTAGCCGAGAGGATTCTGTACACAGTGGTATGCAGCACTTGAATGAAATTTATAATAATACCTGTGTTTTATTCTCAAAATGAAATAAAACAACAACAACAACAACAAAACAGACCAGTGAAATGTCTTTACTAACTTTATTATCTAATCATGACCTCCAGCAATGATCAGGCTTGATTTCTGATAGGTTACCTAGTAAAAAGAAGGACAAAAAAGGCCTCAAATCCATACATGCACCTCAAAAGTCACCACGTACTTGCTGTGATCATGGAGTAGGGGTGTGGTTGGGAGTGGGGAAGACGTTGATCACAGTGCCTAAAAACAATCACTCTAACCTTGTTGAAAGCAAAAGATTTTCATGAGGAATAATAAGCATAACTATTTACTCATCCACAAAATGACACCAATGGAATATCTACATGTTACTACAGGTACAATGACATACTAATAAAAATGGCTGAAACTGGAAAATCACACACACCACACACACACACACACACACACACACAGCTTCTACCCAAGGCAACATGCAGTGTCCATAGCAGGTTGAAAACTATCTAGGAAATCAAGCAAAAATCTCTACAGCAGGTTCAAAATCTCCAATCTCGAAACCGTGAGTGAGGCGCGAGTTGGTCGACTGGATGGGCTGCGAAATATTGCGCCGCATACCTGATTGTTTGTTCAGTCATTAGTCCAAATACATCGTCATCGAAGAAGTAAGCGAAAATCTTGTTGGCATCGTCGCTCTCGGTGTGAACAAGTGGGCCAGTCGTCTGACGGAAGGGAGGAAGCTAAGCATCTTCAGAAGCCTGCTGTTGGAAAGAGCGTGATGCGCTTCCTGATGCACATCTTGATCTACTTGACTATGCTCGCTCCGATGCACGATTCGAACTTCGCCATCTTCCCGCGACCGGAATCGCTGCAATTCTGCTTCTGCCTCGGCAACATCCTCTAGCTTGAAAGGCTCGACCTCTTTGTCCGAATCCTCGCCAAACAAAAGCTCTATTACACGCTCATCGATGTCTTCTGACATAACGACGCAAAAAAACATAAAACTTCTGAGTGAATTTACTCGAAAACTTTGTAGAGATCGCCCATACAAACTACACATGCACAGAAAGCTCGGGATTTCCGCTTTCCTGCTGTGGTATTTATAGATAATTGACGTCATTTGCAAGGGAGATAAGTGCGTTCAAACTAACCCACCCTTAGCAATCGAGTGCAGGCGGGACATCCCGCCGTCCGCACACAGTGGTGAAAACAAGCTCGGCGGAAATTCCCGCCGGCCGCACGGAAAAGGTTAATATTAATCCGTTTTTGTAGGCCATGTCCCTCCCCCTTAACAGGGGACACGACGGCCTGAAGAATTTCATGAAAAATCTTCAGAAATTTAGTTTTGAGTTAAACAGGGATTTGGAATCTACACCATCTTCGCTACACGTGTGTGCGATCGATTTTGCTGGCTTAGGTTTCAAAGTATTTTAAACGAATTTGTTTTGTAAGGTACCCTCCGCTAGATTTTTAACTCAGTGACGACGCACCGCATCATATGATGCAGTGAGGTGAGCAGCGGTTCATGACGCACCGCATCATATTATTCTGTGCTTATGTAAATTTCTTGTGCGTGTTGTGAGGGGCTCTTAACTCATTGCTTACGCAGCTCAACCACGTGGTTGCGATGACGCCAACACCCTTTGCCTACGCAGCGCAACTACGTGTTGCAGTCGCCGTAATGAATTTTTCCTATCTCCGTGGCTGTTTCAAGGGAAGTAAATCGTACAGCTCTTTATTCTCAAACCAATTTGTGTTCGCTGGAGTTACCTTTTCTTTAGTATAGTCCCCGTGAGAAAGCTAGATGTAGTAGAAGCTACGCTCACCCTACGTCGTGTTTACGCGCTTGTCGACATGGCGTCGCGTTGTCGAAGGAGATCGAGCGGTGATGAAAATGACGAAGTATTAGAAGTGTGGATGGAAGAAGGGTCTGATACTGAAGATCTAGGTGGATATTGGACTTCTGAAGAAGATCTTTATGATTCTGATGCGGAAATAGTCCCAGTCAACGAGAATGAAGCGGTGGCTGACAGCGAAGACGAATCGACTTCGTGGCTGACAGCGAAGACGAATCGACTTCGTCGCCGTCGACGTCAGAGAGAGAGGAAGAGATAGAAACGGTGTTTACAGCAGACACAGACATCGATTCGGATGCAGAGGATGCCGAAAACCTTCTCTACTCCTCCAATGAACTGTACCACACAAAAGAGGACTATGCCGAGTAGGGCGCCTTTTTTCTCTCAGAAGGCCATTTTGAGACTTTTCTTCTATTCAGAGACAGATTGCAGTGAGTAAGTGTATATTTTCTGATTTCACCTCTCTGACTTGCTAAAAAATATCATTTTCAAGCATTTTTGACTCACATGCGAAGCAAAAGTGAGTCTATGTACTCAGCCGTTTCGTCCGTCCGTCCGTCCGGGCGTAAAAAACTTAAACGTTGGATTTTTCTCGGAGACTATTAAGTCTATCAACACCAAATGTGGCATGATGGTGTATGATGACAAGGCCTCAAAAAACATACATAGTGTCTTGACCTTGCTTCAAGGTCAAGGTCACAGGAGCCATAAATGTGATCTCAAAAACAGTCATTTTTCACATTTTCCCAATTTTCTCCCACGTTATTGAGAATGGCGACCTTAGCTACAAGTGGTATATAGGTCAAAGCAAGCCCTATCTTTTGATACCAGTTTGGTTGACCTTGCTTCAAGGTCAAGGTCACAGGAGCTCTTCAAAGTTGGATCGTATACATATTTTGAAGTGACCTTGACCCTGAACTATGGAAGATAACTGTTTCAAACTTAATAATTATGTGGGGCACATGTTATACTTTCATCATGAGACACATTTGGTCACATATCATCAAGGTCAAGGTCACTTTGACCCTTATGAAATGTGACCAAAATGGGGTAGTGAACCACTAAAAGTGACTATATCTCATGGTAGAAAGTGCCAATAAGCACCATTGTGCTTCCTATGTCTTGAATTAACAGCTTTGTGTTGCATGACCTTGAATGACCTTGACCTTGGGTCAAGGTCACATGTATTTTGGTAGGGAAAATGTGTAAAGCATTTCTTTGTGTATGATGTCATTGGTAGGTTTAGTTGTTTGACCTTGACCTTGAAGGTCAAGGTCATATAAAGGTCAAGGTCAAGCATGTGAGGCGTATGGGCTTTGCCCTTCTTGTTTTATCCTGTAGTCAATCATTCATCAATATAGTTTGATGTGGAAATACTGATTTCAGAACTGTTGTGCAAAATCTATCTCTTGACTATTAGTACAATACATTAGGTGTAAAAAAAAAAGAAAATCAAAATCGCATGTACCTGGTGTTTTAATTCCCCCCCCCCCCCCCCCCCAATTTTCTTACTGCATATTGTAACTATCCAGCACTTTAGCTAGAAAGTGCAAATGATTTTCTTTCTTGTGGTACCAAATATTAAACAGTTATTCAAAATTTGGACTTTGTGTGATTTTTTGAAAACTTTAAAAAACACTGCATACAGAGGTAAATTTCCTAATGCTATCCCTGCATAAGCAATGAGTTAACCAATCAAGGTAGTCTAGTTCTCTTATAAGATAGTGAGAAACCTTGTAGATTGTCTGTGTCTCTAAATTTGAAGAGGATAAGGCACTGCCAGACTTTGTTTACACATGTGGCAAGGGGGCGATTTCAACGCTAAATCGCAATGGCGTCGCAGCAGGACGATGATGATTTTGTTGAAATCGCTATGGAAGAAGGATCAGATGAGGAGGACGGTGTGCTCCTTTTTTCCGAAGAGGACAAAGATGAAAAAGATGCAGTTTTAGAGGAGCACATCATAGATATAGTGCAGGAACTGCTGACTGAAGAAGAGGAATCAGAAACTGATCCTACATGTTGTCATCAGAGCAAGTCAGCCTCCCTCCAGCCGAACGACAAACAGGCACGCCAGACGGTACCCTTCTTAGTTGCAATACTATATTCAAAGTAAAAATAATGAGAGAATGACATTGATCTACAAAGATAAAGGAGACAAAGAGCTTTCTAATAATAGCAATAGTTTTTCCATTGCTTGATTAGTACTTTTTCAGCAATTTCTGTAAAAATACCCAGAAACATGCATCTCCAGTCAATACGAGCTAAAAATAGTGCCGTCTTCAATGAGTTAAAAAGTACTAACCAGGAAGCCAAAATGCACAGATTTGAAAGCTTAGTTTCGGCATCTTCCTTCCAAAGAAATGCCACATGTTTGGTATCACTTCAAAGCTTCATTTCCCGGATTTACGTTGCAATTGTTTCTGGTACCAAAGAATTACTAACGAAAGCACACGAGGTAGAAATCGGAGGCCAGTGCAAACCAATGGAAAGCTTCGAAATAACGACCTGTCTGTCTGCCAGGCTCTGATTGGGCGCTTGTCATGAGCATAGTGCGTGATCACGGCGGAAGTGCCGGGCGGAAACAGCCGAACCGTGCTTTGCCTGTTTCCGACCTGACCGTCGGCCACCAAAGCAAACATCGGTTCTTTCCCATGTGTGTTTACAGCACGCGAAAGTTCGCGCCATCTCGTTCGATACAATCCCACGGAAGATACAGAAATGGATTTTTCAGCATCCCTTTGGTAAGAAACAGAAGAAGCAAACTCAGGGAAGAAAACAGGTGGTGTCAACAGCCTCTGGAGGTTGTGATTCAACAGCTATCGCGTCCTCATCTACAGACTTGGCACTGAACGAAGCTGCTTCAAGTTCAACCACGAGTGCCTCCACATCGATCGAGTCAGCACCCACAAGTGCAAAGAAGTTGCGCTTTTTCCAGAGCGAGATGAGGGTGCCTTCTGCTGACGACATGATTGTGAACTTGTCAGCATTAAACCGACTAATTTCAACCTTTCACTGTGAGAGGTGAGGACAAGTCAGCACGCATGGGATCCTCCTGCAAGCTGACAGTCCAGTGTGTGGCATGTGCTGACACAGTAAACGAGATCATGACCTCGTCCAGGTCAGGCACTGTCCACATTGGCTTCTACATAAACCGCCACCTTGCTGTTGCTGCCACCTCTACTGGGTTAGGGTTTACTCAGCTGAGGAGGTTTTTCACCCAGCTAAACCTACCCCAACCAACGCATCTGAAGACATGGCACGTGTACAAAAAGATACTGCATTCAGGCGCTCATCCGGCAGCAGACAAGCACCTTCAGGAGGCAGCTGAGAAAGTGTGCAGGGTGTATGCGGAAATGAGGCTAAGTGAGCCAACTCCTGAGGGGCGCCTGGACGTTGCTGTATCCTTTGATGGGAGCTGGCACAAGCAAGGCCGGACCTCTCATAATGGCATTGCCACTGTGATTGAGATTTACAGTGGTCTTGTGCTGGACTTTGTGACTGTGGCAAACTATTGCCATGGCTGTGAGCTTGGGCCAGAACCAGGCTCACCAGAGTTCTAAGTCTGGTACAGGAACCACCAAGGAGACTGCCAGAAGACGGTCCACTGTTCTTCCCAGGCCATGGAGGTGGAAGCTACCCTGATTTTGTGGAGGAGATCAGAATCTCTCCACAATTTCAGATACACTGAGGTGCTGGGAGATGGAGATGGAAAGGCCCAGGCCAAGGTCAACCAAGGCAATGTGTATGGTGAGGACGTGCCGGTGAAAAAGATCGACTGCATCAACCATGTGACCAAGAGAATGGGCACTGCTCTCAGAAATGTGGTGGAGAAGAGGAAGGCCCAGCATTCTCCCAAAGGTGGTTGGGGTAAACTGACTGACCAGAGGATTGCCAAGCTCACCAGCTACTATGGCAAGGCCATCAAGGACCAGCCACATGATCTGGATGGCATGGTGGATGCTGTCTGGGCCTCCTTATTCCACACCTTCTCGACAGATGAGGATCCACACCACGACAGATGCCCTGCTAGCCCGAAGTCCTGGTGTTTCTACAGGAGAACGCAGGCAACCAACAAGGACCCCAGTGCTCACCCCCATCCCCTTCCTAGGGACATCGCTGGGGCACTTGTTCCAACCTACAAGCAATTGGGAGATCCCAAGTTGCTTCAGAGGTGCTTGGCTGGAAAGACTCAAAACTCCAATGAGTCTTTCCATTCACTTGTGTGGAGACTGTGTCATCAGCATCCAATGCTTCAACAAGGGCTCTTCAGCTCATCTCGACATCCTAAATGAACTGGAGCTGTTGGGAGGAGAGCTGGCATTGGAGAATGCTGAGAGAGAGGACGCTGAAAGGATGGAGAAGGCCACCAGGAAGGCGACTGAGCAAACCCAAGCGAGACGGAGGAGACTGGAGGAGGCACAGCAAGCAGAACGCCAGAAGCTCATGAGCCAGGAGGGAGTGCTGTATTCCCCTGGACTAGAGTGATTTCTTCTCTTAGACTCGACTGACTCTCTAATGTGCGAAGAACCTTTGTGACAAAAGTGCCACAAATAGTTGTCTTTTCATCACTGAATACGTGTTTCTTACAGAAAACGGGGATGTTTTGCTACAGGTGATGGTTTTCATCTAATATCCTGATATTTTGAAGATAATAAGTTGAAAGTTTGCTATAATGATAACAAATGAATCAGTGCATCAGATTGTTGGCGCGCCCGCGCCATTGGCGCATATTTTATCAGAATGGCGCGTCACTTTCAATGTGTATGCGCCAGCCGGGCGCGTCATAAAAATCGCCAACTTGTATCAATCCTCGGTCCGTCTGTACCACTAAGCCACACCAAGCACATGTGGCCACACCACGGAGTACCAAAACCGACGCCAAACTGCTGCTTTGCCTAGCAACGATGCATCGCTCTGTGTGATTGGCTATCAGCCAGCAGACAACCAATCAGCGAACATCTATCAGTTTACCTTGCACAGACTCGCACACGTGTGCGGAATCAAGATGCCACCGAAGAAAAGGCTTAGAAAAGAAACCGAAGAAAACCAACGTCAGTTGACGTTGTCTTCAATGTTTTGCAAGAAAAAAGCAAGCAGTAACTGTTTAGTTTTTATCTCTTACTAGCTCCTTCCAAAGCCGATATCCATGTGGAGCAGTGCAAGTCCGATCTGAATCACCTGGTTGACAACCCAGACAATTGTCAACACCTGAGTGCACTGAAACAGGACTTTGATCTCGAAGAAAAAACCTACAAGCAGTGTAAAATCACCGTTCTGGTTCAGAATGTCTCCTCTACTCTGCTGCCCTCATTTGTAGAAGAAGTCCTCTCCAATCTAGATAAGAGATTTCCTGATGCGGAGCTGCTCCAGGCATTCAACGTACGTTCTAGCTATGAGGCCGATTTCATTTGTTGACAAGAACAAGCTGGATGACTGGGGCATGGAACAAATGGAGAAACTTCTTCAACAGTTTGCTGACGAAAAGACCCACTTCTGGGTCTGCGAGGGCCAGAACGGCTCACTGAAAACTGCTCAGCCGTTCATCAACAGAGACGAGACTTGGCAAGAATGGAGGCTGCTCAAGAGAACAGTTCTCAGTGAACACTTTCCCAGAGATGATTTCGTCACCCTTTGGCAGATGATCGCCAAATTCTACCCTGCAGCTGATGAATTTCCAAATTTAAAGAAGCTGACAGCTGTGGCCCCGACCCTGCCCATCCACACAGCAGACTGTGAAAGATCGTTCTCTGTGCAAAACTACGTCCAAACACAGAGGAGGAGAGCACTCTCTAGCACACACTGTGACCAGCTGATGATGGTGTGCATTGATGGACCTATCTTCCAGGACATGCCCTTTAACCGTGCAGTGCAGGTGTGGGCGGAAAGTCGCAACCGCTACCTGTTCAAGAAGAACTAGGGCATGAGACTGTCCTAGGTCCTATTGATGGAGTTATTCAGAAGGAAATACTGTGGACTGTTGTGTATTTGTGTGTGTAATTTTCTGGATGGCAAAAAACAAGTTGAGACTAAACTTTTTGGACTCGCTGCAACATTTTTGTGGTGTGTATGTGTGTAGAGGAGTGATTTTGTGTTGTGTTTGACTGGTTGAAGCAGATCTCTGTTAGATTTCAATGTGTTAGTCCCTAAAACCAAGTTTGTTTAAACAAAACATCATGCTACCAAGAAAGAATAGAGTGGGTTTTGAGTGATCATGACTCTGTGTCCACAGAACGAAATGTTAAAAGAGACAATAAAACAACTGAAAGACACACAGCTTGACATGTGTTTGTCTATTATTTTATTTTTTGCTATTTTAATTATTCATTTGTGTGTGTGGGGGGGGGTGGGGGGGGGGCTGGGGGCTGTAGGGGTGCCATGTGTGGGGTGGAGGGTCATTCTGTTTGAAGTGAAGGTTCGATTGTTAATGACCCATGTTTTTCAAAATTGACCCATCATTTTGCCTGGCCATGGGTCATTGGGCCCATGACGTCTGAAAACAATCTGAAGCACTGATGAATGACAAATTCAATGAGTTATGTTATAAAATTGTATCTGTTATGGTTCAGTTGTAGTTAACGTTTAATCTTTCTCAAACTTTAAAGTCAATTTTCTCATAATATGGTTTTTATTTATACTGTAGTTAGTGATTTTCTCCCAAAAAATAAAGTAACTTAGGATTGAGATAGCTTTCTGAAATTGTGTATGTATATTTATGAATAAATATTGTGTTCAGAAAGATGTAGCTGAATTTGCTTAATTTTTGTAAAAGTTTAATCATGTTATGCCAGGAGCAAATTTTTTGTTACTTGTTCTAAATTCCACTAAAATTATTTATAAGTGTTAGTAATCCACTTATGATATCTTATTGAGTAATATAGACCTTCTTCTTTGTTTACAATCATTGCTGATCATAAAAAGGTTATTCATTAAAATTTGACAGAGGGGAGAAAACTGGTATGTTTATTTTTCAGTCATTTTGCTATAACACATGAACAACTAAGTCTTCAGTAATAACATTTTGTTTGAATATACCTTCCAGTGTGTTTGTATTCTGTATGAAATTTATTTGCTTAGCTTTCATATTTGCTGATTTATGATTTATTTTTTAATAATCCGTTTTTGTACGCCATGACCCCCCCCCCCCCCCCCCCCCTTTAAGAGAATAAGACTTTGACAGGCTTATAAAATGAGATTGCAATGATATATACACCAAAAATTAAACATGATAAATGTTTTTACAGTCAAAAGCAAGGATTGACTCAAAAACAGAAATACAAAATCACTTACTAGTTACAGGTTAACTTTTAACGTCCTGTGCCACTCCTAACCGCTCCTGAGGCTAAATCCTTTGCCGCTTGTAACCGCTCGTGATTCATGCATTAGATACCAAGGGAGATTACTCTGGAGGGAAGCTCTCAAGGACTAAAGGAAATTATTGTGCTACTTCCGGATTGTTATTGCGTCTCTGGGAACTTTTCCAACAGATTTTGATACATATTTGCTGAGTTCTTTGAATTTCTCGCTCATTTTTTGACTGGTTTTCCTCATTGCAAAGATGGCAGACATTGATTGAGAGATAGGGATCTCAAGGAAATCTGAAAACATAACGCTTGTGTGTGCACTCATTCAGCGCTGTTGTGACACAGACCTCCGTGGCTCTAGTTACCAGCGATCGCTGGCTTCAAGCAGCAAGGTCACTCTATTTTTTAGTCAGACGAGGAGTGAGGGAGATTATAGGCTTGTTCAGGAGGCGCAGCTCTGCGAAGCGCTTTACTTCTGAACGGCAATTTGAGGCGTGCTTCACTCAGTGCTGTGCAGCATTGAGAAGAGTGCATCTGAGGTTATTCACACAATTTTCAAAATGGCATCTTCGATCCTGCAATGGCCGCCAATGTGTTAAATAACCCTCAGAAACACCATTTTGGGACTGGAATGGGCTTTATTTGCCCAAGCGCTATGTATGCGCGAGTAATGGCAGGTAAGGATGACACAGTAGTGGACTTAATTCGTGCAATTTAAATGTGTATAAATGATGTCTGTGGCAAAGAAAACACTTTCTTAGCGTCTAGCAACACAACAAGCAGTGCAGAAAATTTACCTCCCTTCAACAGAAGCAAAGAGCACTCATTCGCCAACATGAAGCGCTGATGCAGCGCTTCATACTCATGAACAAGTCTAAGGTTTTTGCTCGAGACCAGCGGTCAGCTGAAGAGCGCGGTTAAACAGCCGTTAGTAGTTCAATGACATGTTTTTTATCGAAATGGTTCGATCTAAATATCTTGGACTTGGAGACTCCGATCAGAGTGATGTAACTGTTTCCAGTGTCCACACGAGTGATTTGTCGGACTTCAATGAGCAAATTCTTTCGACTCATCATCGGATGATGCTTTGAATGACGCCGAATGGTCAGACACTGTCAAGGAGTTTGCTAACGATACTTTCGTAGAAGCAGTTGGTCCACGTGTACCACTCAGACTTTATGCAGAACCAGTTGAGTATTTTCTGCAAATCTTTCAAGAGGAAATGTTCGTCATGATCAATGACTTGAATTTATACGAGGCAAAATGGCAACAGAACAAGCAAAACCTTGAAGGAGATAAAAAGACGATCTGAGCATTGTTTCTGATGGACGTCATTCAGGTGCCTGCTGAGACAGCCAGCGATTGCCAATGTTATGTCAAGGAATCGTTACGAAATCATCACAATTTGCACAGTGTTTATATTCATAGACAAATGTTTTTGGTGTATTTCCATTTATTTACCTGTAATTATGCCAATTACATGCTAATAAAGCAAGAAAAATATCAAAAACACTCTGTACTTGATCTTACTATGAAGAACATTCATTTTTGACTACACACAAAAAAATTGTTTTAGATCCATACAATATAATAGAAGTTATAGTTTTTTTTAACAAATCAACCATGTTATGTGTCATTTTCTCTCAAACCTTACCGGACTGGGACTTGTAGTTGTGAAATTCCCTATAGGACGTTAAGAGTTAAAGTCAAATCGCATTATAAAAACTGAAAACACTTGTTACGTTTCGTTTTCTCTACACACACACACACACACACACACACACACACCTGTGTCTCTTCTTTACTTTTTGTATTTTTGCCCACCCTTTCTTCCTTGATCTCGTCCATCTTCCCCCTCTCCCCCTTCTGGACAGTCAACCCCCCCTTCTGGACAGTCAACACAGCAGAGTGCAGACATATCACTAACTGGCTAGTCAGAACAGAGATGACTGTTGAAATGAAAGAGGCTTTTAGATCCTTTCTTGTGACTGCGATGGCAGACACCTGCCAGGTTGTTAAAAAAATATAAAGGAGCTGGAGATCGGATGTGATGGCTCAGTTAATATATCGCCACAGCTTTTCTTTTGATGTGAGCAATGAGAAGATCCTTTTCTGTTGCATCCACCAATGATTTTTACTAATCTTTGAATATGTTCTCTTTTGATCTTTTGTGAATTGGGGTACACCAATTCTGTATGTCGGGACTTTCTGGATGGCAGTTTGATTAAAAAGCTGATAAAACTGAGTGTGAGTATGTGTGGCAGTGAAATACAGAAAGTATCACTATCAGTATGTCCCCTTCATTTGTGTTGAAACCTGTGGCTTCTTTTTCCAGGATGACTTTCACTGAGTGTACACCAAATACATGTCCAGTAGGCGACCAGTGCTCCAATCAGAGAATCCAGCACCACAAGTGGTCCCCTGGTCTGGTCAGGTTTAGCACTAAAGACAGGGGGCTGGGAGTGAAAACCACTCAGCCCATTACAGCAGGTAAGGTCACAGCAAGGACAAGATAGGGACAGGGTATGCTAATTAGAACTCTATGGCTCTTAATATTCTCCTTTTACAAATATGGTACTCAGCTCTGCTAACAAAAAAGCCAAATTTCAAGGACTAGAGGCCTTTAGCATATACCTGTCTAACTACCCTAAAGAATAGAGCAAATATATGTCATTGGTTTTGAGATATTCTAATGTTAGAATTGTTTGGGTAATTTTAATTTAAAAGCAAAATGTTGACATGAAGGCCCCCCCCCCCCCCCCCCCCCCCAAAAAAAAAATATATATATATATGGTTGCAAAACTAGCACTTGTAGCACCAATTTTTTCGTGGTTCTAGATTTTTCATAAGTAGGAAGTTGAAAGCAAAATCACAGATCTTCAGCTCCACCAGTTCATAGTGATTCTTTCTTTCTTTTCCTTTCTGGGATTATTTTCCAAAGACATATTTTGAATGATAGCATACTTGCTCTGTGCTAATACGATGAATCTTGACTGAGATATGTGCAGACCTAATAATCGCTCACTGAAAGACTGGTCTGTGGAAGGGTTTACCCAAATGAGTTGCTTTTTCTGAGAGTGCCCAGCTATGTTGTCACACATTTCCTCTGGCAGGTGACTTCATCCTGGAATACCTGGGCGAGGTGGTGAGTGAGCAGGAGTTTCGACGACGCATGACTGAGGAGTACTCAGAGGAAAGACACCATTACTGCCTTAGCCTGAACAGTGGCTTTGTGATTGATGGCTACCGCATGGGAAACGATGGACGCTTTGTCAATCACTCTTGTGAACCAAACTGCGAGATGCAGAAGTGGTAAGAAATTTCCAGAGAACTGTATTGCTTACATCAGTTTGTTACAAAGCATGTTGTTTAGCTGAAAGTCTTTGCACACTTTCAAGAATGAACAGTTTATAGTGACAGGGCCCGACACAAGCAAATTGCCTCATCAGTTCAGGCAAGGAAAAGTGGACCTAGACCAGCCCAAATGGGCAACTTAATTTTCCTTTGGTTTATTTTAGTAATAAAGCATACAACAGCTTTAAACGTGTCACCTCTTGCATTACCAGCAAGCATGATTATATTGTATACATATTCAATGCTAAACACATTTTAAAGTAAGAGACACTGATATTTATTTGATTGGTGTGATTACTGCTGTGGGTCAAAACCTTTTAGGCCAGCAGATTTTTCTTTCAGGCACATGAATTTTCAATCTGCTTGTGCAAACAGGCAAGCTGTTTTTAGAAGTTGTCGGACCCTGAGTGAGACTGTAAAAGGCTCATACTTTGAAAGTGAAGGTACAGGGATGATGTGTCAAGGATGAGCTGGTCCCAAGACTGTGCCATCATTGGTGAGAGCCAAGAAGGCAGAAGAAGCCATGCAGTGGTGTGGCATGCTGGACAGGGTAGTGTGTGGGTCAGGATGGCAGGTCTTGAGACTTTTGAAGTCAAAGTGTTAACCTTGAAAGTTTGCATCTTTTTGTTGCCTCTGTCCTGGGCCTGTGACCTTTTTTTGTCTAAGAGATTTAATGATGTGCAATCATTAAACAAAAGAAATATTTGAGCTCATACAACTGCACATATGGTGTGCTGTACATTTTCAGGTCTGTAACCATGAGATACTATGCTTATCAGGCACAAAGAAGTGACGACTTCTTTTCAACTAGTCCAGTTTTTAATATTATGGCCTGGAGTGCTCGTTAGTATTCTTCAGTGGTTTGCAGTTGTAATTACCTCTTCCATGAGGTTGTGCATGATCCTACTAATGGGATTTACACAGGAGACGATTTTTAATTAAGGAATAATGTCCCTAAAGTTTTATGATTGTGAAAGTCTGAAACTGGTTGTGACTTCCAGTGTAAAACTAGAGAGGTGTTGACAAGCCTGTTCCATCTGCAGGTATGTGAATGGCCTGTACAGGATGGTACTCTTTGCCTTGAGGGACATTGAGAAGAATGAAGAACTGACCTACGACTACAATTTCCATGCCTTCAACCTAGAAACACAGGTAAATATATGTCCCCTTTCTTCTCCCTTCTATTTTGTTTTTGTTTTGTTTTTGATTAGGTTTTCTAAGTTGCTGGAAATGTATGCATGGGCATTGAGGTCATGCATGCCATCTGACTCCTGCGTTCAAAAGTACTTCAGATTTGCATAAAGGCTTACCTTATAATGTAAGTTTGGAAACTTGTCTGAATGGAAGTTTGCATTTTTGACTCACATGCAGACCTGTTTACCTATACGATTTTGGCGTATTTTTTATGCCAAACTATTGAAAATACGACTACTACGACTTGTGTGAAAAAATACGACAATGGTTAAATCGAAAAATACAACAATCGTGAAATCAAAAGGTTCCCCCCCCCCCCCCCCCTCCCCCCAAGTTCCGATCCACAATTTAATTTTCCTGAGGCTGGAAGCACTCTAGTACTGTTCTGAGTTTTGTTTTGACAAGAGCTCTTCATCGGACATTTTGTGTAATATGTGTTGACAACACTGTTGTGACTGCATGGCCGTTCCCAGAGGGGCTGCCCCACTGCTGCAGGGTGCTGGGGTAAGAAGTGGGTCAGGTAATCTTAAAATAACATTTGCAGGGAGGATACCTCACCTCTCTCTCTCTCTCTCTCTCTCTCTCTCTCTCTCTCTCTCTCTCTCTCTCTCTCTCTCTCTCTCTCTGTCTGTCTCTCTCTCTCTCTCTCTCTCTCTCTCTCTCTCTCTCGAGATCTCTCTCTCTCTCGAGCCAAAATCAGTTCAGGCGCGTTTTGATACGATTCAGGTTTAGCATCGACCTGAAGATAAATAGAAGATATGCAGACGAGACTGATCTCGGATGTCCATTCTGTGGAGGTAGAGAGGATGAAGAACATTTTCTTTGTAGATGCACTGCATACAATGAACTGCGCTCGAAATACCTAAGACATCTGTTACCTAATAGATATACTGGATCCATGAGTACGGTAATAATGCGAGAGTCTGACACGAGAAAAATAAGATCTTTAGCTATGTACATGTATATATTATGCTCTTGAAATGCGTACCCTCAGAATAGGGGACAGATGTATGGTCCCGGTAACGGTTTGACCCGCTCTGTGACTAAACTGGCGATGATTACTTGTGTTTTATGGTAAACTCCTGTATTTGCAATGGGCCGAGGGCCTTGACAATAAAGTTCAAGTTCTCTCTCTCTCTCTCTCTCTCTCTCTCTCTCTCTCTCTCTCTCTCTCTCTCTCTCTCTCTCTCTCTCTGGAGCCAAAATCAGTTCAGGCGCGCTGCCGGATGCCTATGTGACCAGTGTCCTCCTGTAGAGATACATAGTTTCGCTTCAACTAAACAGCCGGATTCAGCGGTCAAGGGGGAGGTAACTCTTCATTTGCATTGCCTCTTTGTATGCAAACCAAACGCTGCATTTTTGACTCACATGCGAAGCAAAAGTGAGTCTATGTTCTCACCCTTTTCGGGCGTCCGGGCGTCTGTAAAAAACTTTAATGTTGGATTTTTCTCGGAGACTATTAAGTCTATCAACTCCCAATTTGGCATGATGTTGTATGATGACAAGGCGTACAAAAACATACACAGTGACTTGACCTTGCTTCAAGGTCAAGGTCGCAGGGGCCATAAATGTTGTCTAAAAAAACAGCCATTTTTCACATTTTCCCAATTTTCTCTGAAGTTTTTGAGATTGGATACCTGACCTATATATGGTATATAGGGCAAAGTAATCCCTATCTTTTGATACCAGTTTGATTGACCTTGCTTCAAGGTCAAGGTCACAGGAGGTCTTTAAAGTTGAATTGTATACATATTTTGAAGTGACCTTGACCCTGAACTATGGAAGATAACTCTTCCAAACTTTATAACATTGTAGTACACATGTTATACTTTCATACTAGGTCACCAGTGTTGGGCGTCCGAGCGGCCGTCCTGGTGGCCGGGTGTCCTGTCGTCCGTAAAAAAACTTTAACGTTGGATTTTTCTCGGAGACTATTAAGTCTATCAACACCCAATTTGGCATGATGGTGTAGGATGACAAGGCGTACAAAAACATGTATAGTGACTTGACCTTGCTTCAAGGTCAAGGTCACAGGAGCTCTTCAAAGTTGGATTGTATACATATTTTCAAGTGACCTTGACCCCGAACTATGCAAGATAACTCTTCCAAACTTCATAGCATTGTTGTACACATGTTATACTTTCATACTAGGTCACCAGTGTCGTCCATCTGGGTGTCCAGGCGTCTGGGCGTCCTGCCGTCCGTAAAAAACTTTAACGTTGGATTTTTCTCGGAGACTATTAAGTCTATCAACACCCAATTTGGCATGATGGTGTAGGATGACAAGGCGTACAAAAACATACACAGTGACTTGACCTTGCTTCAAGGTCAAGGTCGCAGGGGCCGTAAATGTTAAAAATCAGCCATTTTTCACATTTTCCCAATTTTCTCTTAAGTTTTTGAGATTGGATACCTGACCTATGTATGGTATATAGGAAAAAGTAATCCCTATCTTTTGATACCAGTTTAATTGACCTTGCTTCAAGGTCAAGGTCACAAGAGCTCTTTAAAGTTAGATTGTATACATATTTTGAAGTGACCTTGACCCTGAACTATGGAAGATAACTGTTTCAAACTTAATAATTATGTGTGGAACATGTTATACTTTTATCATGAGACACATTTGGTCACATATTATCAAGGTCAAGGTCACTTTGACCCTTATGAAATGTGACCAAAATGGGGTAGTGAACCACTAAAAGTGACCATGTCTCATGGTATAAAGTGCCAATAAGCACCATTGTGCTTCCTATGTCTTGAATTAATAGCTTTGTGTTGCATGACCTTGGATGACCTTGACCTTGTCAAGGTCACATGTATTTTGGTAGGGAAAATGTGTAAAGCAGTTCTTAGTGTATGATGTCATTGCTAGGTTTAGTTGTTTGACCTTGACCTTGAAGGTCACCCAGACCTGGGTACCCGTACGAATTTTGCGTATTAATACGCAAGAAAAAATGGAATACAAAAATTACGCATGCCTCTGAAAAAATAAGCGGAAAAAAATGCAGCTTTTGCGTATTCCTAAATGTGCAATTTCGCGCGATAAAGTCCATGTCTGGCACGCATGGCCCATATCCAGGACGGTGTTCCAGCCAAGGGAGAGCGGAACAGACAGTTGGAATCCTCTGAGTTTACTTTAGAGATAAATCAGGGTTAAAATAACTCGCAGTTCTGGATACAGGCCCTGTTTCCGTTGAAGTTTGAGTGGCTCTCTCTCTCTCTCTCTCTCTCTCTCTCTCTCTTTCTCTCTCTCTCTCTCTCTCTCTCACTTTCTGTCTTTCTCTCACACTTTCCCTCTATGTGTGTGTGCGTGTTTGTGTGTGTGTATTTGTGTGTGTGTGTGTGTGTGTGTGTATTTCTTGGTTGTTTTATCCAACCTGCACTGTACTGAAAATCATAGGCTTGATCACTTCAAGTTCCTGGAGGATATACGGTAAGCACATTTTCTTGGTACGGCTACCGAATTTCTTTTGGTAGGTAGCTGTACGGCCTCGTACGGTTTATATACCCAACTGCGTGGTTGGCTATATCAATATCATAACTCCATCCCACGTTTGACTCTCAACGGGTGGTCCCTGCGACCTAACTCCAGGGCCCGACGCTGATGTTGGACATAAACGTGACAAAAAGTAACATGTCCGGGTTTAGGTAAAACAATGCCTTCTGTGTCCTTGCCTCATCCAAGTCGGGAATGACTGCGGAGAGTGACTGCGGGTTCCACAGGCCTAGGGCCCGTGACCACCGCACTTTTCACAGTGTGATTGCTCCACATTGTTCGTGTTTATTTATTCGGTTATCTGCAGCACGACGGCTGCCCTGTGCTCCCAGAACTCTTTGACAGAACCCTTTCTAGCGTTCCTTTTGCCTTTCGACTGCTGCTCAAACTTTTGATTGAATGCGTTTCGGTAGCATCACCGTTTCTTCAGAGAAGATTAATTTGCGCAGTTGAATTGCGATTTTGATTGTTTAGCCGCTTGGATACGTTTGAATAGGCCTACTGTGTGTGTGATGCTCTAGTTGCGAACATGAACAGTGTAACAGTAATGTCGGTGAAACTCCCCGGACAGGCAAAGTCAGTACGGCAGGCGGGGTGGCGGCCACCATAAGGCAGATCGAGTGTGTGTGTGGTCAAGGGGCAGTTAACTCTTCACTTGCATTGCCACTTCAAATTATTTTTTGGTGTCGTTGACTGACTGCAGAGTATCATTGTGCAAACCAAAAGCTGCATTTTTGAAATGTCGGTCCGCGCAAAAAATACGCACAGTTTTTTTTTTTAAATACGCATATCTGAACCAGTGAGTACGCAGAGGCAAAATTTGGGGTAACCAGGTCTGGTCACCTGAAGGTCAAGGTCAAGCATGTGAGTCGTATGGGCTTTGCCCTTCTTGTTTAAATTGTCGGTCTGCGCAAAAAAATACGCACAATTTAAAAAAAATATGTATATCTGAACCAGTGAGTATGCTGAGGCAAAATTTGGGGTACCCAGGTCTGCACATGCGAAGCAAAAGTGACTCTATGTACTCACCCGTTTCGTCCGTCCGGGCGTCCGTTTAAAACTTTAACGTTGAATTTTTCTCGGAGACTATTAAGTCTATCAACACCAAATTTGGCATAATGGTGTATGATGACAAGGCGTCAAGAAATATACATAGTGACTTGACCTTGCTTCAAGGTCAAGGTCGCAGGGGCCATAAATGTTGTCTAAAAAACAGCCATTTTTCACATTTTCTCAATTTTCTCTGAAGTTTTTGAGATTGGATACCTGACCTATATATGGTATATAGGGCAAAGTAATCCCTATCTTTTGATACCAGTTTGATTGACCTTGCTTCAAGGTCAAGGTCACAGGAGCTCTTCAAAGTTGGATTGTATACATATTTTGAAGTGACCTTGACCCTGAACTATGGAAGATAACTGTTTCAAACTTAATAATTATGTGGGGAACATGTTATACTTTCATCATGAGACATATTTGGTCACATATCATCAAGGTCAAGGTCACTTTGACCCTTATGAAATGTGACCAAAATGGGGTAGTGAACCACTAAAAGTGACCATATCTCTTGGTAGAAAGTGCCAATAAGCACCATTGTGCTTCCTATGTCTTGAATTAACAGCTTTGTGTTGCATGACCTTGGATGACCTTGACCTTGGGTCAAGGCCACATGTATTTTGTAGGGAAAATGTGTAAAGCATTTCTTAGTGTATAATGTCATTGCTAGGTGTAGTTGTTTGACCTTGAAGGTCAAGGTCATGTAAAGGTCAAGGTCAAGCATGTGAGTTGTATGGGCTTTGGCCTTCTTGTATTCCACTGTGGTGGGGGCCTGCATTCCGCTGGACATTGTGCACATGTGACCTTCATGTTTGCAGCAAATCTGTAAGTGTGGGGGGACAAACTGCCGAGGCGTGATTGGAGGCAAGTTCCAGAAGAATGGCCATGTGAAGGACAAGGCAGGCCCCAGCAAGACTGTCGGTCGCCAGCCCAAGGACAAACGAAAGTCGAACAGCCGTCTGAAGAAGGTAACTTGAAATCCTTTGTGTTTTCCTGGGGAGATGTCAGGGTTGGAACTCTTATGCCCACTGCTGGCAGTGACCTTTCTTGGAAAGGAGTTGAACAGTCCAACTGGCACTTCAAAGTGAAATTTCTTAAAGATACACCTTGAACATTTTTGTTTGTCCAAAATAATAAGGTATAATGTCCCTTATACCATAGTCTGCTTCTTGCAACTATTCGATCACTTTTGTATGCTCAAACTCATTGTTCTGACTGCCGCAAATGTTTAGCGTGTGGCAGGAGTGCTGTAAAATCATCGTGGCTACCTGAGCAAATGAAGAACTGTTTTCACTAGGAGTCAAGTATTTATTTCATAATACCTTCACTACTGCCCTCTTGATTTTTCATAGACCACTTCATTAGAACATCTTACAAAAAATGCATAATGAGTCTCGAGAATTATTAAAGTAAATGTTGTATAATGATTCATTACACATGATATGATGGCCATACATCAGTTTTCTCTAAAGCTGTGTAACTTACACACTCTGCATCTTTGTCTTGGAGGGAGTGATAGTCTTTTTTGATAGATTGCTGATACCCTGTGTTTTACTGTTTGATTCTTCAGCAGAGTGAGAATGATCAGAACAGCTCCAGGAATGGGCTGCATGCGTTGATAAAGCCACTGTCACATCGGGAGAGGCAGTACACAAGGAAGCACCGCATCTTCCTTGTGCGCAACATCCAGAAAGTGCGAAACCGCAAGAGCTCTGCCCCAGAAACTGCAAGGGAGCGGGAGGGTGAAGCCGAGAGAGACGCCAGTTTGGTCAAGCCAGGCATGTACCTTAAGCAACCTCTTGCCTTTACTCCTCCTTCCATGCTCCATGGTGCAGTCTTGTCTGATGTCTTGCCTGCATGGACCCTTTCATTGTAATGGGTTGTGGGAACGGTCTTTCTTTCTCACAAGGGTTATAGCACAGCCTGCTAAAAATGGTGTCAGTCTGTCAGTATGGATCTGGCTATGTCAGAATTTAACCTTTAGAGCGCCGCCAATTTTCGTCTTTGCTTTAACCCAGAGCCACAAATTTTATTATGTGTGGTCAAATTTGAACCATTGTTTACTTAAAAAATCATCATTTATTACCTATTCAAGCTTTGAAGTAGATTTTTGGAGGGTGAGAAGAAAAATGGATGGCCTACATGGCGCAATTAATGAAAATGCCATAGAATGTTTTTTTTCAGCTGCTAAAAAATCATGGAACACAGACAACAACAAAAAACAAACAAATTCACTGTGTTTTCCTACACTGCTCTATCTATTCAAGAATACAACAGCTTTTGATGAAAATGCAAAAGTGCATAGATAGAGTCACCAAGTAATGGAGATACATCTGAAAATGTTTTAGGGTAAAACTAAAACAAAACCAAAAATCCTACAATTTCTTACGCTAGGGAAGTCAGCCAAGTCATTTTCATCTGAATCAAGCTTTTTCCGCTCCTCTCAGTCTCGATCTACACTACAGACCACAACTGACAACACATCGGTCGTAGCACTGAGAGTCGCTGTGTTTTCCTACACTGCTCTATTTATTCAAGAATACTACAGCTTTTGATTACTTGGAAATACATCTGAAAATGTTTTTGGGTAAAACAAAACAGAATATCCTACAATAACTTACGCTAGGGAAAGTCAGTCAAGTCAATTTTTCATCTGAATCAAGCTTCCGCTTGTCTCCATCTACAGACCACCACACATCGTTAAAGCACGAGCATGTCTCTCTATCCCTCCATCTCCCATCACATCAATGTCAGTAAAGCCTTCGAATTCATATTCTGAGAGTCAGAATCGAAAAATAACTCCACAAGCGCTTCAACTTCTTCGTCAGTCACCATACTGGCAAAGAAAAAAGTCCTGTTAACAAACGACAAAGACGCAACTTCGTGAAAATATTTGCAGGAAATTCGCCCACGTTCCCTCGATTGCCAAAATGGCGGATCTCGTTGCCACGTTATCCCTGTGATATTTTTAGAACAACATGATTCGATGGCTGCGTTGTGCAGGTAAACAAAGCACATCACTATCGCTCGGCGCACTGATGCGCCGGCGGACGTCCGGGGAGTGTACACTGTGGCGCATCAATGCGCCGGCGGCGCTCTAAAGGTTAATGCTGGCTTGCCATTATTTTGGCTACTCTGATCAAGTAACAGAGATATTTGGAAGGAATAGATGCAATCATAGTAAAATCGATGTCTCATAAAGACTCTTTTCTGACGAAGCCTATTTTATTTTTCAGATGTCTTCCTTGCTGAACTGAATGATCGTTCAGTCAAAACTCGGTAAGTTTGATCATTATCAGGAATGATAATGTAAAGAGTAAAGCCTGGCACCCACCCCCTACTCCCTCCCTCTCTCCCTATCTCCCTATCTCCCTCCCTCCCCCCCCCCCTCCTCTCTCTCTCTCTCTCTCTCTCTCTCTCTCTCTCTCTCTCTCTCTCTCTCTCTCTCTCTCTCTCTCTCTCTCTCATATGCTAATATTTTATCCTAGTTTAGTAATGTATCAGCACTTTGGGATAGCTATAGCAATGCCAACTTGAAAAGGGTCCTACCATTGTATCAGTGTGCCTCTAAGCGTATCATTACAAATAGGTGACTATGCAACAGATAACAAAATGAAAGAACTGAATATCCTGCCTTTTCATAAACATTTACAATTCAACTCGTGTGTTCTAACAACTTTAGAAATTACATAAATGCCAGATAAATTAATAAACTTATTCAAATATTCTAATCTTCATGGAGATGGTAACTTTTACTACAACCTGGGACTGATTTGTTACAGTCCTGTGTATCATAATCATGAGCTACAACCTTTCAACACTACCTGTCTATCAAACATTTTTGTATGATTACAGAATTTAAAATGTAATCAATTTTGTCGTTTAGTTATCATGTGTAATTACTCTTGTAATCATCCAAACTCATCTCATTGTAATTTGTGGCACCATCAATTATCATTTGATACTGTATGGTTACTATAGCATTCATGCTGTACCTTGGGAATTTTTTTTCAATAATACAACCTATCTTTACATTTTTTTGACACGCACTGAACTTAAGACAAGCAGTTCTGCCTAATTTACTACCCTTGTGAAAAAAGAAGATAATTAAATTCAATTCTCTCTCCCACCCTCCCTAACACCTCACCTCTCTGCCCTTGTATACTTTCTTTCTAGGTAGCGGTCCTTCAGCACAGTTATGGCAGAATTATGTCATGGGTGTGACCATTTCTTTTTATTGCTTTTGAAGTCCCAGTGGAGTGTTAAGATGATAGAGATGGAAATTTTGGGTGGTAATATTTGGCATGAATGAATAGGTATTCTGTATTTTGACAGACACTTTTGGTTTGACTTTTTTCATCTGCACTTGCCATTTTCTATGTCTATGAGGGTACAGGAATAACATTTGAATATTTACTTGATGAACTGCAGTTTTTAACCTTCTTCTTCTTCTTCTTCTTCTTCTTCTTCTTCTTCTTCTTCTTCTTCTTCTTCTTCTTCTTCTTCTTCTTCTTCTTCTTCTTCTTCTTGTGTCAGTGTAGGTGTGATCATGCAGCATTTTGAGAATTTGCCTCACACCCAGATTGGTGGCTCGTGCTGAGGAGAATCCAGAGCTGCAGAAGCGTTTCAAGCTGGTCAAGGTGTTTCACCGTATTGTTGGTGCCATTACCAACCTGAAAGGTGAGCTCTCTGTCTTCCATCTTGGATTCTTTTTTTACTCACATGCGAAGCAAAAGTGAGTCTATGTACTCACCCGTGTCGGGCGTCCGTGAAAAACTTTAGCGTTGGATTTTTCTCGGAGACTATTAAGGGGGGATACGGCAGTGCAAACTCACTATTTTCTTGATTTTCGTCGATGTTGGGATTATTGCAGATTTGAGTTGCATAACCATCCTACTAACCAGCGCCGGTCTTTATAAGTGTGAAATGTGCTCGAAAATATTTATAAAATATTAAAATGTACACTACCTGTCACCGAAATAAATTGTTTCTTTGCTTTTTGGGGCTGACGGTGTCATTGTTTTCCACTTGACAACATACACGATCGAAGCTTGAATGCAGACATGTTTGGTATCATTTTGTAGCTCTTTCCATTAGGAGAATGCTGCAAGGGAGAGAACTCCTCTATACTTACTCATGATAGAGTGGTTGACCTCAATAGGAGAGCCTATTTTGCGGGAGAACAAAGGAAATGGTCACGTGGGCCAATCAGAAGCTTAGGATTCCTCCCACAATTCTCCACTGCATGACGACAACATGGCGCCTCAGGTTGATTGCAGAATCTACTCGTAACTCTTCGCGTGTATTATTATTGTGATTTTGGTGCACTGAAGAAGCCAAATGCCGAGGAAAGGAAAACTAGTTAGAAGCAGGCAGTTAGAAGCTGCCAGGGCTGCAAAACGGCAGGATCTACCTCCTGCACCGATGTCAACGGATTCTCCGCGGCACGATCGATCGGTTATTTCGACTCCTGCACCGATGTCAACTGATTCTCCACGGCACGAGCAATCAGTTATTTCACCTCCTGCACCGATGTCAACAACAGATTCTCCAGTCCCATCCACTTCGTCGACTGATTGTGCAACTCAAGAACCGTTTCCATCCACTTCCCAAGCTGGAATTAGTGAATCAACTTCGGTTTCTGCATCTCGGAAGAAATTGGACATAGCAGCAAGCAGAAGTGCAGACACTGCCTGTGGAGATGCTCAGTCTCAGAAGTGGCTGATTTCCCACGTGGATCAGTTGACGAAACTGCTGGCACAAGTTCCTTGCCCAGAATGTTTTGAAAATGAACTGGAAGTAGGCATCTGTGAAGGTGGAAATCAAGGATTTTCCACTAAATTGGAGCTCCTGTGTCACAAATGCGGCTTCAGAGCCGATGAACTGAGTTCTCCAAGAGTGGGAGGGTCCACAAAGAAGAACGTGGCATTTGAAGTCAACAGACTGATGACTCTGTTTAGTCATGAGGTTGGGACAGGCCATCGGGTTCTAGAGAAATTCAGCACCATCTTCGGATTGCCAGGAATGCACAAGAAGACCTTCCAGCGCCACGACCGGCTACTGACAGGTAAGAAAAACAATCATCTTGCTCAATTAAATTCCTTACATTGATCTGTGTATAATTATTGGTATTTTGTCGCGTTCTGACATGATTCTAAATCCATGAATACTGCTTCCTATGAATTGATTATTGCAGTCATCTAAGCTTTGTTTTCAGTTAGTATTTATGAATATGATCATATATTTAGTCCATGTCTTGCAATTTGCAGAAGTTGAAGTTCAGGAGGGTGCAGAGGTCCTGGAGCGTGCTGCTGCTGCTGTCAGAGAGGCCTACTCAGCAACTGATGCAGACCTTCAGGAGAGCCTTGGTGGAGGAGAGATTCCCATCATAGACATTAGTGTATCTTATGATGGGACCTGGCACAAAAGAGTCATTGTGCTGATAAGCATTTATTTTGCATTTTGTCCAACTCGGTTTTGAAGTGTCTGTAATTTTTTATAAATAGTTTCAGGAAAGATTTTGTCTAGATATTAGCTGTGGAGGTTGTTCAAGTTTCATAATGAGGGGCCAGCAATGCCATATGACTGGAGAAGTTTGATTATTGAATACTAGGACATTGAATCTTTTTTCCCCCCTTAAGGGGGGATATGGCAGTGCCTATAGGGCTGGAGTAAAGCAGTTCTTTTCTAAATACATAATTATTTTCATATCAAAGGTACACATGTTGGGTATTAAAAACTGTGAAGATAAATTTTTTTAAACCTTCTGTTGCCATGGAAACCTTCCAAGATGGCCGCCACATGCAATATATTTAAAAATACAAAACTCAAAAACTACAACTCATAACTACACCATTTTTTTATATTCAGCAAGATACACATCAACTCAAACTGTTTACAGAAGGGCATCAATTTCTATGCAGTCTAACCAATTTTCTGAATTTGAGGTCCACTATCCCATAAGCTATGCCGTGAAAACCCTGTTTCCCAGACACATTTTAGACAATTACAACAAGAAGAATGGGAAAATATCAATATTCTTCTGTAAGAATGAAGGAAACATAAGAAAGAATAAGACCTGTAAATTGCAGGGCTGTATAATGCTTCCCTTTTTTTCCTTGTATTTTCAAATATAGCAAAAACCGTATTTTGAGAAATCAAGGAAAACAAGATTCAATGTCTTAGTATTCAATAATCAAACTTCCCCAGTCATATGGCATTGCTGGCCCCTCATTTTGAAACATATGAACAACCTCCACAGCTAATATCTAGACAAAATCTTTCCTGAAACTATTTATAAAAAATTACAGACACTATAAAACCGAGTTGGACAAAACGCAAAATAAGTGCTTATCAGCACAATGACTGATTAGACTGAAGAAATCAACTGGATGAATAAATACAGCAGATTCATGCATGAAAATCTCAATATTATTCTGTAATAATGAAGGAAACATAAGAAAGAATAAGACCTGTAAATTTCAGGGCTGTATCATGTCCCCTTTTTTCCCTTGTATTTTCAAATATAGCAAAAACCGTATTTTGAGAAATCAAGGGAAAAAGATTCAATGTCCTAGTATTCAATAATCAAACTTCTCCAGTCATATGGCATTGCTGGCCCCTCATTATGAAACTTGAACAACCTCCACAGCTAATATCTAGACAAAATCTTTCCTGAAACTATTTATAAAAAATTACAGACACTTCAAAACCGAGTTGGACAAAATGCAAAATAAATGCTTATCAGCACAATGACTCTTTTGTGCCAGGTCCCATCATAAGATACACTAATGTCTATGATGGGAATCTCTCCTCCACCAAGGCTCTCCTGAAGGTCTGCATCAGTTGCTGAGTAGGCCTCTCTGACAGCAGCAGCAGCACGCTCCAGGACCTCTGCACCCTCCTGAACTTCAACTTCTGCAAATTGCAAGACATGGACTAAATATATGATCATATTCATAAATACTAACTGAAAACAAAGCTTAGATGACTGCAATAATCAATTCATAGGAAGCAGTATTCATGGATTTAGAATCATGTCAGAATGCGACAAAATACCAATAATTATACACAGATCAATGTAAGGAATTTAATTGAGCAAGATGATTGTTTTTCTTACCTGTCAGTAGCCGGTCGTGGCGCTGGAAGGTCTTCTTGTGCATTCCTGGCAATCCGAAGATGGTGCTGAATTTCTCTAGAACCCGATGGCCTGTCCCAACCTCATGACTAAACAGAGTCATCAGTCTGTTGACTTCAAATGCCACGTTCTTCTTTGTGGACCCTCCCACTCTTGGAGAACTCAGTTCATCGGCTCTGAAGCCGCATTTGTGACACAGGAGCTCCAATTTAGTGGAAAATCCTTGATTTCCACCTTCACAGATGCCTACTTCCAATTCATTTTCAAAACATTCTGGGCAAGGAACTTGTGCCAGCAGTTTCGTCAACTGATCCACGTGGGAAATCAGCCACTTCTGAGACTGAGCATCTCCACAGGACCACAGGCAGTGTCTGCACTTCTGCTTGCTGCTATGTCCAATTTCTTCCGAGATGCAGAAACCGAAGTTGATTCACTAATTCCAGCTTGGGAAGTGGATGGAAACGGTTCTTGAGTTGCACAATCAGTCGACGAAGTGGATGGGACTGGAGAATCTGTTGTTGACATCGGTGCAGGAGGTGAAATAACTGATTGCTCGTGCCGTGGAGAATCAGTTGACATCGGTGCAGGAGGTAGATCCTGCCGTTTTGCAGCCCTGGCAGCTTCTAACTGCCTGCTTCTAACTAGTTTTCCTTTCCTCGGCATTTGGCTTCTTCAGTGCACCAAAATCACAATAATAATACACGCGAAGAGTTACGAGTAGATTCTGCGATCAACCTTGAGGCGCCATGTTGTCGTCATGCAGTGGAGAATTGTGGGAGGAATCCTAAGCTTCTGATTGGCCCACGTGACCATTTCCTTTGTTCTCCCGCAAAATAGGCTCTCCTATTGAGGTCAACCATGCTATCATGAGATAGTATAGAGGAGTTCTCTCCCTTGCAGCATTCTCCTAATGGAAAGAGCTACAAAATGATACCAAACATGTCGGCATTCAAGCTTCGATCGTGTATGTTGTCAAGTGGAAAACAATGACACCGTCAGCCCCAAAAAGCAAAGAAACAATTTATTTCGGTGACAGGTAGTGTACATTTTAATATTTTATAAATATTTTCGAGCACATTTCACACTTATAAAGACCGGCGCTGGTTAGTAGGATGGTTATGCAACTCAAATCTGCAATAATCCCAACATCGACGAAAATCAAGAAAATAGTGAGTTTGCACTGCCGTATCCCCCCTTAAGTCTATCAACACCCAATTTGGCATGTTGGTGTATGATGAAAAGGCGTCAAAAAACATACATAGTGACTTGACCTTCCTTCAAGGTCAAGGTCGCAGGGGCCATAAATGTTGTCTAAAAAACAGCCATTTTTCACATTTTCCCAATTTTCTCTGAAGTTTTCGAGATTGGATTTGTTGTTTTTTGTTGGCATCCGTCGACTGACGTGAGACTATGGGGGTGTGCGCCAGGTTTGGTCAGTCCGGGGTTGAGAGGCAGCGTACTCTGTGGCTGTAGAGCCCGATCCTTGAGCCGCATGCTCTGTTGCACTTGTCGCAAGTGAAGTCTTGGCGTGGCTCTGTGGATGCCGACGCTATCCTCTGTCGTCTGCGTTCTCTCCTCTCCTCCCACTGCTCCCGTCTCCTCCTCTCGCTGGCCTGGATACCTGACCTATAAATGGTGTATAGGGCAAAGTAATCCCTATCTTTTGATACCAGTTTGATTGACCTTGCTTCAAGGTCAAGGTCACAGGAGGTCTTTAAAGTTGGATTGTATACATATTTTGAAGTGACCTTGACCCTGAACTATGAAAGATAACTTTTCCAAACTTCATCACATTGTAGTACACATGTTATACTTTCATACTAGGTCACCTGCGTCCGTCCGGGCGTCCTTTAATCCGTTAAAACCTTTAACATTGGATTTTTCTCAGAGATTATTAAGTCTATCAACACCCAATTTGGCATGATAGTGTAGGATGACAAGGCGTACAAAAACATACACAGTGACTTGACTTTGCTTCAAGGTCAAGGCCACAGGAACTCTTTAAAGTTGGATTGTATACATATTTTGGAGTGACCTTGACCCTGAACTATGGAAGATCACTCTTCCAAACTTCATAACATTGTAGTACACATGTTATACTTTCATCATGAGACACATTTGGTCACATATCATCAAGGTCAATGTCACTTCAACCCTTATGAAATGTGACCAAAATGGGGTAGGGAACCACTAAAAGTGACCATATCTCATGGTATGAAGTGCCAATAAGCTCCATTGTGCTTCCTATGTCTTGAATTAACAGCTTTGTGTTGCATGACCTTGGATGACCTTGACCTTGGGTACGAAAAATGTGTAAAGCAGTTCTTAGTGTATGTCATTGCTAGGTTTAGTTGTTGGACCGTGATCTTGAAGGTCACCAAAAGTTCAAGGTCATGTAAAGGTCAAGCATGTGAGTCGTATGGGCTTTGCCCTTCTTGTTTAATCTTAGCTCACTGATGAATGCTCATGCAGTATCTTGACCAAGACAAGAAATACTGCAAATGGTAACTTGCTGTGTAACCTTCCATACTGTTGTCCCTGTGTCAGCATTTTCATACTGCCCCTAGCTGCCTGCAAAGTTGATTAAAAGCTTTTCTGTTGCATTTCCTCCACTAGTTCATTGTCTTAAATGTAACAAACTGATCAATCATGTGATGATCTCATGGCTGATTTGCCATGCACAGAGGGCATGATTCTGAACTTCAGTATAATGTTTGAGGAGGAAAAAGCAGAGGAGGAACATGCCTATTTGGTGTAGGCATGGAGAGATATGGGCATAGTGAGTTTCTTTTAATCCCTCCAGGTTTACTGGAGGTCCTACAGACTTTATCTGTCTGTGTGTGTGTGTGTGTCTGTCTGTCTGTCCCGACTTAACGGCTTATATCTCAAAAACTAATGGACGGATTTCCTTGAGATTTTGCACACTAACTGGAAGTTAGGTCCGATTGAATGTATCAAATTTTCAGAATCGAGGCTTGAAGAGAAAGTGGTTTTTTAACACATTCAAGGCGCAGAATTTCTAGTGCGTCTGTCCCCTGGAATCGCAGGAAAATGGACCAAGTTTGAAAAATCGTTGTAAAATAAATACTGTAGCTACAAAGATAAACGTGGTATGGCTAGAAAGGTCTTTAATTGCCAAAACTAGCCAAATGCTGCACTTTGTCAAGCTAAGAAAACACTACACTTGCCATGAAAGTAAGTAGAGTCACTATTTTGAAAAAAATAGGTCCTTGACCCAGCTCTCTTTCTCATAGTGCCCACTGCTTGTTTCTTGGTCTAGAGCTCTAAAAAAAAAGTGAACTTCAAAACATGGCACAAAAACACACTGGAGAAATTTTGTGATGATTGTGTGTATTGGTCCTGAGTTACAACCAATATGAGCCTACAATGAACTACCGAGCAGCTGATGGCGAGTTCGACGTAGTTTCATCCTCGCTCTGATACCTCATCATTAGCGAGAGGAAAATCACTACTATCATCATCATCATGAAAGGGATCATCACAAAAACACACTGGAGAAATTTTGTGATGATTGTGTATATTAGTCCCGAGTTACAACCAATATGAGCCTACAATGAACTACAGAGCAGCTTATGGCGAGCTCGACCTCGTTTCAGCCACATTGACAACTTCGCTCTCATCCTCGCTGTCTGATACCTCGTCATTAGCGAGAGGAAAATCACCACTATCATCATCATCATGAAAGGGATCATCTACATCAGTTCCTATCTCATACAAAGCATCCACTTCAGCATCAGAACCCTCCTCTATAGCAATTTCCACTCGTTCATCCATCTCGTGCTGCAATCGACGTTACGCCGCCATTGCTGTTTACTTCGCGCCTCGTAGTGCATTGCTGATAAAATTTATGGTCTGGCCGGGAAAGATCTGTGTGTGGATCTAAAGCTGGCAAACCATTGTACAGAGACGAATTCAAGACTAGACTAGTTCCCCATACCATATTTTCCTTGTTGTAAGTGGGCAAAAATATGCTAATGTGGTAGCCTCTATTGAGGCTACGCGCCGCTAACGACTATGTTCGTCGCGTAGCCTCATATGAGGCTACGCGCCGCGAATGAGTTAAGGTCGTACACTCCAGAGCGCCTCCCCAAATATGCGATTCATGGAATGGCGTAATGTGTGATGTCATCAACAACATGACGTCATTTGCGAGTAGAGTTTTGATAAGGATGAATTTTGAGAACATTGGTGAAAGGATAAAGAAGGATTTTTTAACGATGCAAGTGGTCAATTGATGGAATGGCGACCCACTCCACAGCCACGTCTCTTTCTCGCTGTATCTCGCATGGTAACAGATGTGCAGACGGCAAAATGGCTTCCGAATGAACGCCGACTAACTCGTTGCATTGTAATATTCTGGTGGTCAGCATTTGTGTCTCATTTTTGCCAGACAGTGAGAAGATTTCTCAGACTGTGATAGACAGGGGTATGAATAAATACTATTCATGTTATTTAGACGAAATTAAGATCTATTAGCAAGCGGATTAAACGGTGGAGGTGACAGCTTGGTGCTTCAGATCAATGTGGAAAAATTTAAGCAGCACATTATGTATCGACTTTCTTTCGATCTTGACGCTGCTAAGCAGAAGATGAACCATCCTCATTGCTCGTGCAAGGCTGGGTAAGTGTTGTTGGGTTTTTAATCATGTATCTGTTACGTGTTTGATGGAGTAAGATAAGCTCGTATTCCAAAATTTTATAACCTACACTTGAAGTGTTGTGTGTGGAGCCAAAAAGCTTCCGCAACCATCCTTCGCACTGACTGTCCTATGCTCGGACTGTCCTTTGCATTAACTGTCCTTCACACTGACTGTTCTATGCACTGACTGTCCGATGCACTGACTGTCCTATGCACTTTCACACTGACCAGTGCACAGAATGACCGGCATGTGTCCGAAGCACTGGTGAGCGCGACATGTCAGTGTGAAGGACAGTTAATGCAAAGGACGGTCAGTGCAAAGGACAGTCCGTGCATAGGACAGTCAGTGCGAAGGACAGTTGCGCAAGCTTTTTGGCTCCACACACAACACTTCAAGAGTAGGTTCTACAATTTTGGAATGCGAGCTTAGGTTACTCCATCAAATCAAACACGTAACAGATAAATGATTTTTAAAAAAACACTTACCCAGCCTTGCACGAGCAATGAGCAGTAATGTTCAATTTCTAATGCAGATCTGAGACTCACCCCCGCACAGACTCCTTTGCTTTTATTCAGCCGGTTGAGATTTAGCTGCTCGTGTGGCCACGGAAAAGAACGTTATAAATGCTTTACAAGCACTCAGCCACATCAATTCTCTCTCAGCTGGTAGAGCGTTAGACTCTTGATCATGCATGACCAGGTTCGATTCTGCGCTGAAACTTTTTTTTCTCTCTTTTTTCGAGAGGTTGTGGGTTCAAACCCGACCTGGTTTTTTTATGTTTTTGTGTGTGTGTGTGTTTTCCCCCTCTTTTCTCGAGAGCTTGCGGGTTCGAACCCGATTAAAAAAAAAAAAATTAATGCCAAAACCTGGAGGTTCAGCGCCAGCGGTTTTTATACTTAAGACAAAGATACTGGTTTTGTACAGTAACTTGTTACCTTTAATCTGGGCTCAAACCATCTAAATGTGTTGCATGATTTGGCAATTGTAATTGATTCTGAAGTAAACCTTTCAAATTTGCCCCATAAGTCATGTTCACATGTGAAAGTGGCAAGCTACCTCATGTCGAGGCATTTTAGACTCGCATGCGAAGCAAAAGTGAGTATGTACTCGCCCGTTTCGTCCGTCCGGGCGTCCATTTAAAACTTTAACGTTGGATTTTTCTCAGAGACTATTAAGTCTATCAACACTAAATTTGGCATGATGGTGTATGATGACAAGGCGTCAAAAAACATACATAGTGACTTGACCTTGCTTCAAGGTCAAGGTCGCAGGGGCCATAAATGTTGTCTAAAAAACAGCCATTTTTCACATTTTCTCAATTTTCTCTGAAGTTTTTGAGATTGGATACCTGACCTATGTATGGTGTATAGGGCAAAGTAAGCCCTATCTTTTGATACCAGTTTGGTTGACCTTGCTTCAAGGTCAAGGTCACAGGAGCTCTTCAAAGTTGGATTGTATACATATTTTGAAGTGACCTTGACCCTGAACTATGGAAGATAACTGTTTCAAACTTAAGAATTCTGTGGGGCGCATGTTATACTTTCATCAAGAGATACATTTGGTCACATATCATCAAGGTCAAGGTCACTTTGACCCTTATGAAATGTGACCAAAATGTTGTAGTGAACCACTAAAAGTGACCATATCTCATGGTAGAAAGTGCCAATAAGCACCATTGTGCTTCCTATGTCTTGAATTAACAGCTTTGTGTTGCATGACCCTGGATGACCTTGACCTTGGGTCAAGGCCAAGTGTATTTTGGTAGGAAAATGTGTAAAGCACTTCTTAATGTATGGTGTCATTGCTAGGTGTAGTTGTTTGACCTTGACCTTGAGGGTCACCTGAAGGTCAAGGTCATGCAAAGGTCAAGGTCAAGCATGTGAGTCGTATGGGCTTTGCCCTTTTTGTTGACTCACATGCGAAGCAAAAGTGAGTCTATGTACTCAGCCTAGTCGTCCGGGCGTCCGGGCGTAAAAAACTTAAACGTTGGATTTTTCTCGGAGACTATTTAGTCTATCAACACCAAATGTGGCATGATGGTGTATGATGACAAGGCCTCAAAAAACATACATAGTGACTTGACCTTGCTACAAGGTCAAGGTCACAGGAGCCATAAATGTGGTCTCAAAAACAGTCATTTTTCACATTTTCCCAATTTTCTCCCACGTTATTGAGAATGGTGACCTTAGCTACAAGTGGTATATAGGTCAAAGCAAGCCCTATCTTTTGATACCAGTTTGGTTGACCTTGCTTCAAGGTCAAGGTCACAGGAGCTCTTCAAAGTTGGATTGTATACATATTTTGAAGTGACCTTGACCCTGAACTATGGAAGATAACTATTTCAAACTTAATAATTATGTGGGGCACATGTTATACTTTCATCATGAGACACATTTGTTCACATATCATCAAGGTCAAGGTCACTTTGACCCTTATGAAATGTGACCAAAATGGGGTTCATCAAGGTCAAGGTCACTTTGACCCTTATGAAATGTGACCAAAATGGGGTAGTGAACCACTAAAAGTGACTATATCTCATGGTAGAAAGTGCCAATAAGCACCATTGTGCTTCCTATGTCTTGAATTAACAGCTTTGTGTTGCATGACCTTGGATGACCTTGACCTTGGGTCAAGGTCACATGTATTTTGGTAGGAAAAATGTGTAAAGCATTTCTTAGTGTATGATGTCATTGGTAGGTTTAGTTGTTTGACCTTGACCTTGAAGGTCACCTGAAGGTCAAGGTCATATAAAGGTCAAGGTCAAGCATGTGAGTCGTATGGGCTTTGCCCTTTTTGTTTCTCATAACCCTCACGCAGTGATACTTGTTTTGGCTGTCTTGACCATCTGATTGATTCCTGGTTAGATTTCTTTGTTGAGTTTGACCCTGATTGCTCCTGTTTGTTGCAGATGAGGATGGTAATGTCTTGGCACAGCCTCTGATGTCTCTGCCTCCTCGAAAGAAACAGCCTGACTACTACCGTGCCATTGAAGACCCCATTGACCTGAGCATGATCTGCGAGAACATCAAGAAGGACTACTACCCCAACCTTGAAAGCCTGGATAAGATTGTTCTCAGACTCTTCAAAATGTGGAGGTAGATTAACAAAATATGATCACAGAGATCGCTGGAAGGTGTTGGAATCTCAGTTTAAATATGGAAACAAACATTTCGGGCGTAGCCATTCAATCAGTTTGGCAAACAGGTAGATGGCTAGTCACAAAGCACTATGAATAGGAAGGACCTTGCCATTCATGCATGACTTTGAGGGATTGTTGAAGTGATCAAATGACTGGGCTAGGTCTCCAAACATTGCAGATAATGGGATCTAAGCCTGTGATCTATTTTATAGGACAGTCTCATCACTGGTCACAAGTGTTGGGCAGTCTGTGTCAGATGTAAAGCACAAGTGAACATGGGTGCATGTGGGTCATCAGACATGATGGATGGTAACAGTGGTGCCATTTCCATTCCAGCACTACTGTGGAAAGAAGTCTGGCATTGGGAATTGGTGTCTAGACTCCGCAAGGTGTACCACATGGCCAAGGTGGAGGCCCTGCCCCAGCTGGAGGACGCCATGGCAGACGGAGGTTCTTCCTCCCATGTCCCCTCCCCTGACCATGAGTCTCTGGACTCTGCTGAGGTCAAGCGCACCCAGGAAAGTAAGTTGTTTCAGAAATAGTTTGGACGTTGACCTTTCCATATGTGTGAGTCCAGAAACTTAGGACTATCTATACTAAGTAGTAGTCAGTGAATGTAGTGTGCGTGCGCACATGTATGTGTGTGTAAATCTGGATTACAGTATTTTGGATTATTGGCATAAGAATATTTGAAAGTCTGAGTAATGCTAGAGAGTGTGTGAGTCAAAGGAGCATTAGCTTTCCTGGCTATTGAGTTACAGGTAGCTGGATTCTTTATAATAATAATAATAATAGAATATTTATATGCACATACCTTCCCGTAATAGGGAAGCTCATGGCGTTTACAATGAAAAGTCCACACTCATACAAAGCATTCCAACACTCGCGCACTGTACAGTTGAATAAAAAGAAGTTAAATACAATACATTAATTAAAATAGCAGGCAATAAACAAAACACAACATAAGAGAGGCACCTTGTGAAGCACACTCACTGCTCATCAGAAAAGACTGACCGGAACAGGTGTGTCTTTAGGAGGTTTTGAACTGGGACATGGAATCAGAGTGACAGACAGGGAAAGGTAGGCTATTCCACATTATGGAGGAATAAAAATCATCCAGCTTGAAAGAATCTATGTAGGTCCTCAGTTACTGGTTGTAGGAAAAGTGTGAACTTGTATCTAGTCATTGCCAGATTATGATGGCGTTCCATTAACCCATTATAGCTGGATGCGACATACAGGTTACATCTCCCTTTAAGACTAGATGTGATGCAGGTGTCACATCTAGTAAATTTTCACTGTATCATTGAAAAAACTTGATTTTATGGCCAACTGGAAGAAGAAATGCTTGTGTACTTTTAAACCCAAAACTCAATTTTTAGTCATATGTTGACAAAAGTTGCTACCCCATGTACTCCCTTAATCCATTTGTCGCAATTCAAATATTTCATAGAGAAAGAAAGTATAGTAAGCGAGCACACATGCTGATGCATATCATTTTACTTCCTAACATCGCCTACATCATGTTCTTAGAATGTACAGAAGAAATTACTTTTTATGAACAAAGTCAACCTTGTGTCCTGTCTGGAAAAAAGCTCAGGTTTTAGAGGGATTTTTATTTTGCACATTAGATCGTAATGGTTTAATTGTTTCGCTGAGGCGCTAAGATGTGAAAACCTGAGATATGGATGTTCCCTTCAATTGTTCTCAGCATGGAACTTCATGTCGGTATGAAGTCTACATACATTTATGTTACAACATGGGCAAATCCATGCTAGGCCCTTCTGAATTGGGCTGCAATTGTTTGACGATTTATAAATCCCTGGAAACGGACATACTTTTTTAAATATTCTTACTTGTCTCTGGACAAGTGCAGCGCGGAGGAGAGGAGGGAGATCAGTAGTTGCATCTGTGGCTTTTCGTGAATAGGGGGCTCATTCCGATGTTGACAAATGTTTTGTAGATGCGCTGGTGGCTATGCCTGATTTGTTTTTTATAAATATGGTCGCACAGTTTAGGTTGTCCAAGCAGGGAAGTTGATTCTCTGTTCCAGGAGGTTGAGAATGCATAGTTAAGACCATGGAAAAACTTTGGCTGAAGCTGTGCTTGCGGTCACTGTCATTATTTATATTCCCCAACCCCACCCCACCCCCAGAAGTTTTCAATGAGAGTGCTTCCCTCTAATGGTAAACATTACATTGTA